>ML102094.1:0-10887 GCA_003697995.1 Taxidea taxus jeffersonii | reverse complement strand
ATAGGGACAACAATTTTCAGACACAAAGTCTGTATATCTGACATTGTATAGTGTTCAGAACATTCCCTGGTTCTGAACAGATGGCATAGCTCTCTTTATTTCAGTTTTCTTATATGAGAATGAGATAATGAAAGTCCCATTCCAAACAATCCTTATGAAGATTAAGCAAGATGATGCACATGAAGAGCTTCACTCAGGGCCAGCACATACAGATGCTCCTTTGAGTTGGCTATTATGAAGACAGTGGGAGGAATTCCACAGAAACTTGTCCTCAGGCAAGTCACTCCCTCCTTCTAGGAGTCTGCTTTCCTGTGTTGACAGTTTTCTCAATAGTTCCTTGGCCTACCAAAAAAAGCAGTGGGAAAAGGCAGCTCATTGGATGGAAACAGGTGCACCCAGTCTCCATCTGACTCACAAAGGCTGACAGAAATAGGGTGAGTATCCAATTCCAGGACCTCTGGTCTTACCAGTATTAAAATCACTCAACAAAAAACAAATTAGAGGTCCCCGAGTAGAGCAGGACTTGGTACTAATCGGGAAGAACCTTCTTTCCATCATTGTGTTGTTCACTAATGCAGGGTTAAGGTGGGAAGTATCTTCAAAGGATACTAAAAAGTAACTAAAATGTACTAAGCTCTTACCATACGATTTCTGGGCTAAACACTTTGTAAACTGTCTTCAATTTGATGCTTTCAGTAAACTAATGATTCAGGCTCTATTTGTATATCAGTTCTCTGGACAAGTAAATAGATCCTTGGTCAAGAAATCAGCCCGAGGTCACACACAAGGTAAGCGCTTTGGTTCTGACCCCAAGGAGTCCGTTTCCAGTACCAGTCTATTTAATGACTCCAAACCCTCTTCCTACTGAGATTCTAAGTCACTTGTAAGAAGCTGTAATGTAGATACAGCTTTTCATTCATCAGAGAATTGACCAAAATATTATCTTTTAGAGGACACACCACCATGTTTTGCCAAGATTTTACTTATTGCTGCATGGCTTATAATCATCAGAAATTCTTATGTTACGTGAGGAATGCCAACTGGATATTTCTCCGGTTAAAAAACATCCTAACTGTATATGACCTGTTCATGAGTCTTCCTAATCTCTGAATAGTGATTGGTCTTCAATACCACAACCTCCGTCTTCTGTTAAGCCATTAGCAATCCTAGCATACAATCCTCCTTAAGATGAAAGGCAATGATGAGGCCTAGGTGTCCAAAAGTCTTACGGATGTTGAGTGGAGAGATTATGTGAGAAAGATTATTATGTCGGCAGATTATTGCACAAAAAATGAAATCAACCCTGGAATTTTAATCTTCCAAACCTAAAAGCCTTGTTACTGAATTGGCTGGTTATCTATTTTGATGTTGTGAAGGGCTCATCTTTCAACAGATGTTTTTGTTTGTTTATTTAAATAGTCTTTTTTTTTTTTTTTTTGGTTTGATATGTATGCAGCACTTCTTCATTGGGTACGTAAAAATAAATTAATAAAGAAAGCCCTAGGCCTTGAAAATCTCAAGTTTTAACTTGAAAATAAAGAAGCTGTAAGAAAGACATTTAAGAAAATTTAAAACAAAAATACTGATGCAAAATGATGATTATAATCTAGTCACTATGCAGATTATTTTGGCACCAATTTTGTGTAGCCAAGAAATTTTCTAAATTGATGCCACTGGTGTACAAGCCACAGCAAACTGCTGATGCTTCTGTATGTCTAAATTGGAACGGACACAAATAATGATAATCTTACTTACTCACATTATGTTTTCTCTGTGGCAGACAATGTTCTCATATAATCCTCATTAAATCCCTATAACAAAAGTGAGGAAAGAGAGCCAAAGAGGCCAAGAGAGGTTCAGCAATTCAGCTGAGGTCACATAGCTTGCACGTGGCAGAGCCAGGATTAAAACTCAGAAAATATGGTTTCAGAGTCTCAGGTCGTCACCCCCATATTCTGACTCAATGTTATTCCCAAGATGTCAGCTTAAAGGGCAAGCCAACTCCTATCATAGGAACCCTAGGTGAGGAAGGTCATGCTCTAGCCTTCCACTCAGAAAAGACTGCAAGAGCAACCCAGACTGAGAATGACTGGAAAAGCACGAACTAACTGGCCTAGCCAGGACCTGCCACAAAGCCCAACCTCACAGGACTGTCTCTTACCGAGAAATGTTAGGTCAGGATGACCACCTAGAGGTGCTGATGGATACATGTGCCCCTCTGGCCTGCTGAGCTTATGGTTCAGAGGAAAGAAGGCTCTCTGTCATATATGAATTCCCCTGAAGATTTCCCCTACAGAATATGAAGTGTCACATCAGGTGATGGATAGGGCCTGAGGATACAGAAGTCATAGGTCCATGCCCTCCAGAAACTCATGTTCTAAAGGTCTTTATTGGCAGCCACTCTTGGTTTTCATTTCCCTCAGACTTTCCTCAGATATCTGTATTTAATTTTCAAGAAAGTTTTAGTATTTTTTTAAGATTTTTTTTTTAGATTTTATTTATTTATTTGACAGAGATCACAAGTAGGCAGAGAGGCAGGCAGAGAGAGAAGGGGAAGCAGGCTCCCCTCTGAGCAGAGAGCCCGACGTGGGGCTCCATCCCAAGACCCCAGGATCATGACCTGAGCCGAAGGCAGAGGCTTTAACCCACTGAGCCACCCAGGTGCCCCTTAAGATTTTTTTAAGTAATCTCTGTACCCAATGTGGGGCTCAAAGTCACTACACTGAGATCAAGGATCACACGCTCTCTCAACTGAACCAGCCAGGCACCATAAGAAAGTTTTAGTATTACGCATAGGTTCGGTCTTTATCAAACTGAGAAACGAATTGACTTCAAAGTTAATCCATTGATTAATGAAAACCAGCCAAACAAGTTAGGGTGAATCCCGCACCCTCATGCCTTGCTCTGATTCAGACATCGGCATTCTTGAGGTAGGTGGCAACAAGCTGACTGCCAGCACTACTGATGTCCTTCAGCTATGGACTCAGGGACAGAGAGACACCAACAAGCTTGGGACAGAGGACTAGGTGCTACAGAAACAACTTAATCCCATATCTACCATATATCTGCCAAGCAAAGACATTTCATGTTTTAGCTGAAAATGCTAATGCCTTTTGGTGCATTCACAACACACTGTGAGGTCATTGCCAAGCTGCCTGAGGTACAGTAATGTGAAAATTAGAATGCCAAGACAAGAAACTTGTGTTATAGCTTTGCCAAATTACTTGTGTGAAATCATGTATTTTGAGATAATTTTCAACACAACATTTATTTAAAGACTACCATCAGCCAGAAAATGTGTCACCTATTTAGAACACAAAGATACATAAGACATGGTCACATCTAGTGCCAAACTTTCAACGTGTATCTGTGGAAGCAGTAATGTCCGTGATATCTTAATACAAGGGAAGCAAAACTTGTCTTCTTTCCTCTTTGAGGGAGACTTAATTTGATGTTATCTTAGAGTGTTAGTTATAAATAAATAGCTTATCTTCTTAGCCTTAGATTTTGAGCAGGGGAGCAAAGCAGTTCCCAACTGCTAGGCAAAAATTTTTTAAGTTTTTGGTGGTGACAGGACACCTGAGTGGCCCTGTCAGCTGGGTTTCAGCTTTCGGCTCAGGCCATGATCCCAGGGTCCTGGGATCAAGCCCTGCATCAGTCTCCCTGTTCAGTGGGGAGCCTTCTTCTCCCTCTCCTTCTGTGGATCCCCCTACTTGTACTCGCTCTCTCTCTCTCTATCAAATAAATAAATAAAATCTTAAAAATAAAGTTTCTGATGGTGACAAAATAAGAACCACTCTTCTTACTAGAAACAGAATTTCATAATGCAAACATTATGTAAGACATTCTCTTGTAAAGAAATAAATGAATTTGATGGTAACAAGCCTGTTGACATACCCCCATGGGCCAATGTCTAAGTGTCTACTTCAGAGACAGTATGAACAAGGAAGAACATTTATCAATAGCATGATAGAGATTAGTAGTTGTCAATCCAATAGCCTATTCCCCTTTCTCCTGCTAAGAAAATCCTGATTTGACTATGCATTCTCCACAATGTGACCACCTGGATTCTGTGCTCACCACCACCCCCCCCAGGGATGAATTATGACTAATCTAAATCCATCGGGACAATCCCATTTTCCTTTGCTAGTGATTGCTTTAGGAGTTGACCCGTGACCTATCTCTGGCCAGTTGGATGATAGAGCAATATACTAGAAAGACTAGAAAAGGACTTTCTTCTCAACAAAGATAGAAGCATAAAATAGATATGCTCTTTCTGCTAAAGACATTGTCCTGTGCAAGTATGATGCTTGGAGATACACCCTCAAATTGTAACAATGATGAAAGGCATCATCAATGTGACAGGATCTCAAGAGCCTTAATAACATGGTCAATCTGCTTAGCCATTCTTAAAACCAACTATTTCATGACTTTCTGTTATGTGAAATCATAACAAACAATTATTTATGCAAATGAACAAAGTACATTGTCCAGGCTCAAAGATAACAAATAGGAAGGGATAGGTGAGGTTTCAAATACGGATATATCTAATTCAAAAACCATTGGCTTGGTCCATTATGCCAGACTAAAGAAGTAAAAAACTAAGAGAAGAAAAAGTGAATATTAAATATCCTGGTTCTTCCCCTGGTACACAATGGCTATCCCACTGTGGATATCCCAGCAGTATATGCCCAGTAGTATATACTGGGCAAGTGGCAGATTTGTTCAGGAGTTTTTGCTTCCTTTGCCCTAAGTCAAGGTCAGCTGTAGAGAAGATCATAGCATTCTGACTAGTAAAGTTTAGCTAAAGGATTCAGAACAAGACAATTTGTTTTAAAACTTCTTTAGTGATTCAAATCCAAATGTCATAAGTATCAACAACTTTTGACAGCTTTCAGTCTAAATAATCATTGCCTGAATAAGCCTTCTTCTTGATTTTTAGTTATGCACAAATTATCCTCTTTAAAAGCTTCCCAGAACAATCAAATAAATTTCTGAAAATGTCCACATTAGGTCAAATACTTCAGCAACTTCCTTTTCTCTGTTAAAATGAAGAGTCATCTTGTATTGAAAACAGAGATAGTTTCTCTCACAAGTCAACAGTGATTTAAGAAAGCTGGAGAGATTTCAAACACTTCCGGAGAAAGAATAACATTCTACTGTCATGATAAAAATCACAGCATCCTCAGGAGAAGAAGCAATTCCAGGGAGAAGTGCAAATCAAAAGGAGGAAGCAAGATGGGGCTCTCAGCTCCTATGGGCCAGAGATTTGGAGGCAGCCATCCTCATTCCTGTCCTCCAGAGCTGTAAGGAAAGCATTCAGGGAACAAAAGCTATTGAGAGCAAACTCAAGCAGATTATTTAGCCTGGCCCCTGGCAAGGGCAGTACAATTCCACCTTGGGCAAAGACTTTTGAGAATCACTGCAACAGGCCCCTCCCCCAGAAGATTAGCAAGAACATGCATCCAAGACCAAGTTCACTGATCAATGCTAACTGCAGAATTCCAGAGCTGGGGGAAAGCAACACATAGAATTCATGGCTTTTTTCCCATAATCCTTTAGTCTTTCAAATTTAAATTTTTAAAATTTTATTTTTCTTATTCTATTTTTTAACTTTTCCTTTTTCCTTTTTTTAACATTTTTAACTATTTTATCTTATAAATATCTTTTAAAAAATCTTTTAAAATTTTCATTGTTATAGTCATATTTAACCCTTCATTGTATTTAACCTTATTTTTTGTATACATATAGGGTTTTTTTTTTTCATTAAAATTTTGGGATACAATTTCTTCTAATGGATCAAAATATACCCTAAACCTAGTGCATGGCTTTGTTCTAGTCTCCAACCCGATCACATTCTCTCCTCTTTTTTTTTTCTTTTTCCAACCAACTTGTCTTATCAATTTCTTTTTTAGAATCTTTTTTCACTTTCATCTTTGCAGTCATATTTCATCCGTTCATCAGACTTACCCTTATTTTTGTATATATATGTTTTTCTTTCTTTAAAATTTTGGGAGATAGTTTCTTCTAAGAGACCAGAACACACCCAGAATCAAGTGGAAGGCTCTGTTTTATTCACCAGTCTGAGTTTTATTCACCACCTCTCTCTTTTCCCCCTGATTTTGGGTCTCTTCTGATTTGGTTAGTGTATATTTTTCTGGGGTCTTTGTCAACCTTTAAGTATTTTATTCTCTCATTCATCTATTCTTATCTGGATAAAATGATAAGGTGGAAAAACTCATGACAAAAAAAAAAAAAAAGAATAAGAAGCAGTACCGATGACTAGGGACCTGATCAATATGGACATTAGTAATGTGTCAGAACAAGAGTTCAGAATGATGATTATCAAGGTGCTAGCTGGGATTGAGAAAAGCATGGAAGATATTAGAGAATCCCTTTCTGGAAAAATAAAAGAACTCAAATCTAACCAAGTTGAAATCAAAAAAGCTATTAATGAGATGCAATAAAAAATGGAGGCTCTTACTACTAGGATAAATGAGGCAGAAGAGAGAATTAGTGATAGAGAAGGCCAAATGATGGAGAATAAAGAAGGAGCAAAAGAGAGACAAACACCTACCGGACCACAAGGGGAGAATCTGAGAGATGAGTGATACCATAAGATGAAACAATATTAGAATAATTGGGATCCCAGAAGAAGAAGAAAGAGAAAGAGGGGCAGAAGGTATATTGGAGCAAATCATAATAGATAATTTCCTTAATGTGGCAAAGAGAAGAAGCATCAAAATCCAGGAGGCACAGAGAACCCCCCCTCAAAATCAATAAAAATAGGTCCACACCCCATAGTAAAACTTACAAGTCTTAGTGACAAAGACAAAATCCTGAAAGCAGCTCGGAACAATAGGTCTGTAACATACAATGGTAGAAATATTAGATTGGCAGCAGACCTATCCACAGAGACCTGGTAGGCCAGAAAGGACTGGCATGATATATTCAGAGCAATAAATGAGAAAAATATGCAGCCAATAATATTATACCCAGGTAGGCTGTCACTGAAAATAGAAGGAGAGATAAAAAGCTTCCAGGACAAACAAAAATTAAAAGAATTTGCAAATACCAAACCAGTCCTATAGAAAATATTGAAAGGGGTCCTCTAAGCAGAGAAAGCCTAAAAGTAGCAGACCAAAAAGAAACAGAGACAATATGCAGTAACAGTCACCTTTCAGACAATACAATGGCACTAAATTCATATATTTCAATAGTTACCCTGAATGTAAATGGACTAAATGTCCCAATCAAAAGCACAGAGTATCACAATGGTTAAAAAAAATAAGACCCATTCATATGTTGTCTAAAAGAAACTCATTTTAGACTTAAAGACACCTCCAGATTTAAAGTGAGGAGGTAGAAAAAAATTTACCATGCTAATGGACATCAAAGAAAACCTGGGTGGCAATACCTATATCAGATAAATTAGATTTTAAGCCAAAGATTATAATAAAAGATTAGGAAGGACACTATATCTTATTTAAAGATCCTGTCCAACAAGATGAGCAAACAATTTTAAACATCTATGCCCCTAACATGGGAGCAGCCAATTATATGAACCAATTAATAACAAAATCAAAGAAACACATCAACAATAATACAATAATAGTAAGGGATTTAACACCCTCTTTTCTGAAATGGACAGATCATCTAAGCAAAAGATGAACAAAAAAATAAAGGCTTTAAATGACACACTGGACCAGATGGACATCTCAGTTATATTTTGAAGATTCCATCCCAAAACAACAGAAAACACATTCTTCTCTAGTGCACATGGAACATTCTCCAGAATAGATTACACCCTGGATCACAAATGAGGTCTCAACTGGTACCAAAAGATTGGGATCATTCCCTGCATATTTTCAAACCACAATGCTCTGAAACCAGAACTCAATCACAAGAGGAAAGTTGAAAAGAACTCAGATACATGGAGGCTAAAGAGCATCCTACTAAAGAATGAATGGGTCAACCAGGAAATTAAAGAAGAATTTTAAAAATTCATGGAAATAAATGAAAATGAAAATACAACTGTTCAAAATCTTTGAGACACAGAAAAGGTACAAAAACGTATATAGCAATACAACGTATTACTATAAACGTATATATAAATATATATAAAAACATTTATATAAATGCATATAAAAACATATATAGCAATACAAGCCTTTCTCAAGAAATAAGAAAATGAAAACACAACTCTTCAAAATCTTTGGGACAAAGCAAAGGTGTATATAAAAACATACACAGCAATACAAGCCTTTCTTAAGAAACAAGAAAGTTCTCAAGTACACAACCTAACCCTACACCCAAAGGAGCTGGAGAAAGAACATCAAAGAAAGCCTAAACCCAGCAGGAGAAGAGAAATAATAAAGATCAGAGCAGAAATCAATGAAATAGAAACTAGAAGAACAGTAGAACAAATCAACAAAACTAGGAGCTGGTTCTTTGAAAGAATTGATAAGATTGATAAACCCCTGGCCAGACTTAATCAAAAAGAAAAGAAAAAGGACCCAAATTAATAAAACTATGAATGAAAGAGGAGAGATCGCAACCAACACCAAAGAAATATAAACAATTATAAGAACATATTATGAGCAACTATACACCAGCAGATTTGACAATCTGGAAGAAATGGATGCATTCCTAGAGACATACAAATGACCAAAACTGAACCAGGAAGAAACAGAAAACCTGAATAGACCCATAACCAGTAAGGAGATTGAAGCAGTCATCAAAAATCCCAACAAACAGCCCAGAGCCAGATGGCTTCCCAGGGGCATTCTACCAAACATTTAAAGAAGAATTAATATGTTCTGAAGCTGTTCCAAAAAATAGAAATAGAAGGAAAATTTCCAAACTCATTTTATGAGGCCAGCATTACCTTGATCCCAAAACCAGACAAAGATCCCATCAAAAAGGAGAATTACAGACAAATACCTTTGATGAACATGGATGCAAAAATTCTCACCAAAAAACTAGCCAATAGGATCCAACAGTACATTAAAAGGATTATTCACCACGACCAAGTGGGATTTATTCCTGGGCTGCAAGATTGGTTCAAAACTCACAAATCAATCAATGTGATACAATACATTAATAAAAGAAAGAACAAGAACCATATGATACTCTCACTAGATGCTGGAAAAGCATTTGACAAAGTACAGCATCCCTTCCTGATCAAAACTCTTCACAACATAGGCATAGAGAGTACATACCTCAATATCATCAAAGCCACCTATGAAAAACCCACAGCAAATATCATTCCCAATGGAAAAACCTGAGATCTTTTCCCCTAAGGTTAGGAACACAGCAGGACTGTCCATTATCACCACTGCTATTCAACATAGTCCTAGAAGTCCTAGCCTCGGCAATCGGATAACAAAAAGAAATAAAAGGCATCTGAATTGGCAAAGAAGAAGTCAAACTATCACTCTTTGCAGATGATATGATACTTTATCTGGAAAACCCAAAAGACTCCACTCCAAAACTGTTAGAACTCATACAGGAATTCAGTAAAGTGTCAGGATATAAAATCAATGCACAGAAATCTGTTGCATTTCTATACACCAACAGCAAGACAGAAGAAAGAGAAATGAAGGAGTCTATCCCATTTACAACTGTACCCAACACCATAAGATACCTAGGAATAAACCTAACCAAAGAGGCAAAGAACTTGTACTCAGAAAACTATAAAGCACTCATGAAAGAAATTAAGGAAGACACAAATAAATGAAAGAACATTCCATGCTTATGGATTGGGAGAACAAATATTGTGAAAATGTCTATGCTATGTAAAGCAATCTACACATTTAATGCAATCCCTATCGAAATACCATCAATTTTTTTTCAAAGAACTGGAACAAAAAATCCTAAAATTTATATGGAACAAGAAATGATTCCAAATAGCCAGAGGAATGTTGCAAAAGGAAACCAAAGTTGGTGGCATCACAATTCCAGACTTGTCATCATCAAAGCTGTCATCATCAAGACAGTATGGTACTGGTACAAAAACAGACACATAGATCAATGGAACAGAATAGAGAGCCCAGAAATAGACCCTCAACTCTATGGTCAACTAATCTTCGACAAAGCAGGAAAGAACATCCAATGGAAAAAAGACAGTCTCTTCAACAAATGGTGTTGGGAAAATTGGACAGCCACATCCAGAAGAATGGAACTGGACCATTTTCTTACACCACACACGAAAATAGACTCAAAATGGATGAAAGACCTCAATGTGAGCCAGGAATCCATCAAAATCCTTGAGGAGAACACAGGCAGCAACCTCTTCAACCTGAGCTGCAGCAATTTCTTCCTAGAAACATCACCAAAGGCAAGGGAAGCAAGGGCAAAAATGAACTATTCGGACTTCATCAAGATCAAAAGCTTTTGCACAGCAAAAGAAACAGTCAACAAAACCAAAAGACAAATGACAGAATAGGAGAAGATATTCACAAATGATATATCAGATAAAGGGCTAGGATCCAAAATCTATAAAGAACTTATCAAAATTATTACCCAAAAAACAAATAATCCAATCAAGAAATGGGCAGAGGACATGAACAGACATTTCTGCAAAGAAGACATGCAAATGGCCAACAGACACATGAAAATGTGTTCAACATCACTGGGCATCAGGAAAATACAAATCAAAACCACAATGAGATACCACCTCACACCAGTCAGAATGGCTAAAATTAATAAGTCAGGAAACGACAGATGTTAGCGAGGATGCAGATAAAAGGGAACTGGGAATGGGAGCTTGTGCAGCCACTGAAAAACAGTATGGAGGTTCCTCAAAAAGTTGAAAATAGAGCTACCTTATGACCCAGTGCTGTGAAATGTGTAAGCCTGACGATTCACAGACCTGTATCCCTGGGG
>RCUC01132420.1:0-23352 GCA_003697995.1 Taxidea taxus jeffersonii | reverse complement strand
TTTTTTTTTTTTTTTTTTTTTAAATAGACACATAGCCTGCATGGCTCAGTTGGTTAAGCAATTGCCTTTGGCTCCGGTCATGATCCTGGAGTTCCTGGGATCAAGTTCCACATCAGACTCCTTGCTCAGCCAGGGGCCTGTTGCTTCTCTCTCAGCCTGCCACTCCCCCTGATTGTGCACTCACTCTTTCTCTCTCCCTAGCAAATAAATAAAATCTTTTAAAAAATTAAATTAAAGGGGCGCCTGGGTGGCTCAGTGGCTTAAAGCCTCTGCCTTCAGCTCGGGTCATGGTCCCAAGATCCTGGGATCAAGCCCCACATCGGGCTCTCTGCTCAGCGGGGAGCTGCTTCCTTCTCTCTCTCTCTGCCTGCCTCTCTGCCTACTTGTGATCTCTCTCTGTCAAATAAATAAATAAAATCTTTTAAAAAATAAATTTAAAAAATTAAATTAAAATAAAATAGGCACATAGATTGGAGCGCCTGGGTGGCTCAGTGGGGTTAAAGCCTCTGCCTTCACTCAGGTCATGATCCCAGGGTCCTGGGATCTCTGCTCGGCGGGAGCCTGCTTCCCCCACTCTCTCTCTGCCTGCCTCTCTGCCTACTTGTGATCTCTGTCAAATAAATAAATAAAATCTTTTTAAAAAAATAGGCACATAGATCAATGGTAAAAAACATAAAACCCTGAAATAAACCCACAATTATATGGTCAATAACTCTTCAACAAAGGACTGAAAATACAATGGGGGAAAACTTAAACTGAAAGCCTCCACAGGTGATTCTAATGGGCAGCTGAGTTTGAAAGCCAGGGTACTGGTTTAAAGAAATAAAGGCTTTTCTTCCACAGAACACAAAATCTAGAATTGGGTGGACCAGAACCAGCATAGTTGCTAAAGGATGCCATTAAGGAATCAGGTTCCTTCTATCTCTGCTCCAAACTTCTTAACTTACTGCTCATTCTTTTGGTAATAAAATGTCTGTTGCTTCTAGCCATTGGATCTAAGTTCCATGCTGGAAGAAGGTAGAAGGGCAAAAAGGCTTCGCATCACAAATCTTCACCTTTCTTTTTTTTTTTTTAAGATTTTATTTATTTATTTGACAGAGAGAGACACAGCAAGAGAGGGAACACAAGCAGGGGAAGTGGGAGAGGGAGAAGCAGGCTTCCCGCCGAGCAGGGAATCTGATGTGGGGCTCGATCCCAGGACCCTGAGATCATGACCTGAGCCCAAGGCAGATGCTTAACGACTGAGCCATTCAGGCACCCCAAATCTTTGTCTTTCTGTTCAGAAATCACAGCCTACCTCAGGGACTTCTCATTAACCCAAACTGTATTTCATGGTCTTCTCAGGTTGCAATGAGATCTTGGAATTTGTGGGTGTTGCTTTCCAGACTCTGTGGTAGAAGGTGATTAAAATGATTATTAAGTGAGCCAATCTATGGTGTCTGCAAAACATGAATGTACTACTTTTATATTTTTTAATGTAAATATAGTAGTATAAAGACTATAAGGAAATGTCATACCTGGGAGAAATTTCTTGATAACCTGGCCAGTCCATCACACTCTCATGTAAGTCCAAAATTCTCTGCTGTTTTTTTCCCCCGAGGCTATATTAGTTAGCTAATGCAGCAGCCTTTTAAAACCCAAAGTTTTATTCCAGTAGAAAAGAAGCAATCATTAGCCTAAGCCTGGTGAATGGAATGACCACAAAATCCTCCCAAAAGTCCTGGCCTCCTTTTGCCTGATAGTCTCCAAAATAAAGTTAATTTCTCTAGTGACCTGATGTTCACATTAAACTATTTGCTGCCAAGGGTTTGAATTACTGCAAATATGTCCCTTGGGTTTATCCCAGTTGAATTAATAATCAGAGCCCCCAGCACAATCTCTTGTTTGGCAGTAATTCTTACTCCAACCTCCCTCCTGAATTTAAAACTCATGACTTCCAACTGCCTGCTGGATAAGAACATCTCAATGTCCCACAAGCAAACCAAACTTGGTGTGTCATCATGATCTCATGATGTCCCCCCCCACCTCCTGCTTTCCCCATCTCAGTGATTAGTTAAGTCCGATGACCAAGTTGTTCAAATTACAGATCTCAGAACTGTGCTTCTCATTTCTTTATCTCATATTCCAATCAGTAGGATTCTGTTAATTCTACCATATACATGCTTTCCAACCTGCTTCTTCTCCTCTAATTCACACCCAGTTATTCTTCTACCTGGATTATAAAGCAAACATCATTCAAATCATTCCAATGTCCTGAGGGTAGCAAATATTGTGCCTTCAAGAAACGGGAACAGAAGCCAGTGGGGCTGAAATATAAAGAGCAGGGAGGGTGTCAGGAGATGCGGTCAGAAAGGCAGGGTGGGCCCAGATCCCGTAAGGCTGTAGAAGTCATATTTAAGAGTAAGACATGTCGGGTGCCTGGGTGGCTCAGTGGGTTAAGCCTCTGCCTTCGGCTCAGGTCATGATCTCAGGGTTCTGGGATCAAGCCTCGCATCAGGCTCTCTGCTCAGCAGGGAGCCTGCTTCCTTCTCTATCTCTCTGCCTGCCTCTCTGCCTACTTGTGATCTCTCTCTCTCTCTCTCTGTCAGATGGATAAATAAAATCTTTAAAAAAAAAAAAGAGTAAGACATGTCAATATATATTCATTGTGATGGTAGTCGTTGTAGGGCTTGCTAATGAAAGTGTACCAACTCCCTGTTACTCACCCTTTATGCTGGACTCAAATGACTTTTGTAAAACATACATCAAATTATACTGAAAATCCATTGTACCCATAATCCCAGTCTAATCTTGAGAAAAATATCAGACAAATTCCAATAAAGGGGCATCCTACAATATTCTTGACCAAACTCCTCAAAACTGTCAAGGTTATCTATCAAACAGAGGAAAATCTGAGAAACTGTCACAGTCAAGAGAAGCATAAGGAAATGTCAATTAAATGTAATGTGAGATCCTGACACAGAAAAGGGACATTAAGGAGCACCTGGGTGGCTCAGTGGGTTAAAGCCTCTGCCTTAGGCTCAGGTCATGACCCCAGGGTCCTGGGACAGAGCCCTGAACTGGGCTCCTGGCTTGGCAGGGAGCCTGCTTCCTCCTCTCTCTCTGCCTGCCTCTCTGCCTACTTGTGATCTCTGTCTGTCCAATAAATAAATAAAATCTTAAAAAAAAAAAAAAAAGAGGGGCACCTGGGTGGCTCAGTGGATTAAGCCTCTGCCTTCGGCTCAAGTCATGATCTCAGGGTCCTGGGATCAAGCCCCACATGGGGCTCCCTGCTTGGCAGGGAGCCTGCTTCCCCCTCTCTCTCTGCCTGCCTCTCTGCCTACTTGTGATCTCTCTCTCTCTGTCAAATAAAGAAATAGATAAATAAAATCTTAAAAAAAAAGAAAAAGAAAGGAAAGGGGCATTAAGTAAAAACTAAAGAAATCTGAATAAACCACGAACTTTAGTTAATAAAAATGTGTCAGTATAGGTTAGTTAATTGTAATAAATATATCACCCTGGGGTGCTTTGCTAGCTTAGTCGGTAGAGCATGCAACTCTTGATTTGGGGGCCATGAGTTCAAGCTCCAGGATGGGCTAGAGCCTACTTGAAAAATATGCATACATATATGTCATGCTAATATAAGATGTTAATAATAGGGGAAATACTATGTGGGGCTCTGTGGGAACTCTGTACTACCTGCTCAGTTTAGCTGTACATGTAAAATGTTCTAAAAAATAAAGTGTATTCATTTAAAAGGAAAAAATTCTACCAATGATTCCTCATTCCTAAAGGACAAAGGTTAAACTCAGAAACACAACATGTGCTTAGGACATTTTTCCAAGCCAATTTCTATTACCCCACACACACCCAAATTACGCCACAGTCACAGTGAACATTTAAATTATCCACAGACATCCCAGGCCCTTTTGTGCCTCTGAGTCCTTGCATGTGCTGTTCCCTCCACCTGGAATGCCATAGTCTGCCCATTTCAGCTTAGCTAATTCTTCAATGATTCAACTCATGTGCTTCCCCAAATTCTTCCAATTCACTTGTCCTGTGATGTTCCATAGTTCTTGAAACAAGATACATTCTCTGTCATGACAACTTCTAGAAGAACAAGCTGTCCAGATCAAGCTTCCCTCCTTCACTACCAAGGTCGGAGCAGCTTCCCAGGCTGTCTCTTTCTGCACTTACCAAGGCAGACACCAGACAAAAGCCCAGTATGAGCCCTGCCATGCCCACAAGAGAAGGAGACCCATATGAAGCTGTCAGGTGATTCTGTTGGCTTCCTTCCTTCTCCCTGAAGTGACTCAGTTCTGTTACTCAGGATAGGTGATCAAACTGCACAGCTTTCCCAAAGAAATCCTCTTTATAAATCCTCTCTTTTCCATGCATTTTATACCACTGATATAAGTGAACCACCCAGTGAATTCTGTTACCAGTTTCAGGTGTCTACTTTGAATACCTATAGACTGATTTGTCTTGGTAAACTTTCTTTGCTCTGGCATCTAGCATGTGGTGCTGGATACATCTACAGGCTTCCGCATTCCTTCCCACATCCTTCTTTGTGTCTTCCCATGATAACAAGTTAAAGGCTAAAAAGTTAAAACAACTCCCCTGCAGCCAGGACACTAAATTCAATTAAGTGTCCTCATATGAAACTAGGAAGGCATAAGTAGGGTGGAGAGCATCACCCCACTGCCATTTTCCCTTGGCAATCAAGGTCATGAGCACATGAGTACAGAAAGCTGGAGGGGCAGCTGAACTCGGCTTTTCACTGACTGCTCACCACCTTCCTGGATGTTACGAAGCAGCTGTGATGTTCATGGCAGGGTTAAGAGAACAGGTATCAGCTCTGCGAGCCACAGAACACAGCCACAGCAGTGCTTGTGGCTGTTGTCTTGTCAATGTCTTGAAAACATTAGTTCTCAGTAATGTTACTTAGTCCCTAACTTTAGGTACTCCAGCTCCTCCAGTGATTTTGAAAGCACCTAACTCCTTGTATTAAATCCTCCTATGCTTAAAATATCTACAGTGGTTTCTGTATCTGTATTAGTCTGTTCAGGCTATCATAGCCAAATACCACAGACTGGGGGACTTAAACAACAGAAATTTTATTTTCTCATAATTCTGGATGCTGGAAGTCCAAGATCAAGGCAGAGGTCTCCTGAGGCCTCTCTCCTTGGCTTGTAGGTGGCTGATATCTTGCTGCCTCTTCACATGCTCACACCTCCGTGTGTACACACCCCTGGTGTCTCTCTGTGTCCCCTAATTTCCTCTCCTTACAAGGACACCAGTCAGATTCGATTGGGGCCCACTCTAACATCCTAATTTTAACTTAATTATCTCTTCAAAGGCCCTCTCTCCAAATGTAATCACATTCTGAGGTAGTGGGGTTTAGAGCTTCCATATGTGAATTTGGGGGGCGCTCCAATGGAGTCGGTAACACTATCCTTCCCTGAAACCTGACTGAGGCATATGTCTTGATGTGTCTGCCCATCTTCCAATTGAAGAGACTTTAACAAATGAACAAACGAATAAACACAGCAGAGCTTTACAGCAAAAGCTCACTATTTAGTTATTTTCTTCTCTTCCTAAAGGTTGCTAAGTCTCCTTTCCAACCTCTCTAACCTCTCACCATTTTTATCCTGCAGTTCTTCCGGAAGGCAGAAGAGACCTTGATTAGCTGCCCATTGCTGCTTAACAATATTACCACAGTGCCCGCCTTGGCAGCACACATACGAAGAGAACAGTATCAGCACACCCTTAACTGCTTAATACAACCCATGCATGTTATCTCACAGATTCTACGGTTCAAAAGACCAGACATGACTTGACTAGACCCCCTGCTTAGGGTTTCAGAAGGCTGCAATTAAGCATCAGCCAGGGGGCGCCTGGGTGTCTCAGTCATTAAGCGCATTAAACGCATTAACGGTCTGCCTTCGGCTCAGGTCATGATCCCAGGGTTCTGGGATCGAGCCCCATGTTAGGTTCCCTGTTCAGCAGGAAGCCTGCTTCTCCCTCTCCCACTCCCCCTGCTTGTGTTCCCTCTTTCGCTGTCTCTCTATCTCTATCAAATAAATAAATAAAATCTTTAAAATAAATAAGTGCCAGCCACGGCTCTGGCCTCATCTGAGGCTAGACTAGAGAACAAGCTACTCCAGGCTCACTCAGAATTCAGTTCTGTGTGGCTGCAGGACACTCCAGGCTTCAGGTGCCTGTTGCCTGTCATCCAGCGGCCACTCTCAGCCCTTAAAGCCTGCTCACAGGTTCTTGGCACACGGAGCTCCCGCCACGGCCATTTGCTTCCTCAAAGCCAACAGCACAGTTCAGCAAGATGGCATTAAGATCATATGCATAATCAATGATCATTGTACATTCCATCCCTTTTGAGGTATTCTCTTGATCAGAAAGAAGTCAGAGGCCACACCCACACTCACAGTTCTCAGAGCTCACCTTAAAGGTCAGCCTAAGGCCATTGGCTACTGCTTTCTTGGCTTTTTTTTCTCTGTTAGGGTCTCTGTGATCAGGACCCTGGGCCTATCTGATAAACACAGATATAGGGAAGGGACATGGGGCCCTCACTCAGAGCAAGTACCTCTTTTAGTGCCCACTTCCCATGCAGGAGCAAAAGCAGAGAGGCCCTCTGTGTCAGCTGTCCCAGGTCTAAGAGTGGCAGGAGAATTCGGGCTCTGATGAGAGCCTCTGCTGCCTGCTTATCTTCTGGTTGCTACCCCAAGCTCCAAGGAGCCCCCACAGAGAGAGAGAATTACAGTCCTCTGCATTTAACCAAAGCCCCAGAATAGGGGGGACACTCCTCTGAAAGAACCCTTAACACGGGGTGGCTGTTCCTCAGAAGGGCCGGAAAGCTTTGCTTATTTCTCTTTTCTCTTTCTTTTTTATTTTTATTTTATTTTTAATTTATTTGACACAGAGAGACAGCAAGAGAGGGAATACTAGCAGGGGGAGTGGGAGAGGGAGAAGCAGGCTTGGCAGAGCAGGGAGCCCGACGTGGGGCTTGATCCCAGGACCCTGGGATGGTGACCTGAGCCAAAGGCAGACGCTTAACGACTGAGCCACCCAGGCACCCCTCATTTTTCTTTTTAAGTCTTCACTGTTCTGATCCAGGGTCCAGCATAAGATAGGTGTTTGGTATACTTTAAGAAGAATGGATTAGCTCTGTAATTTAAAGACAATTGACTGCAAAATCAGAACCTAAGTCCTCAGGGAATGTGTTAAACACTATAAAAAGAATGCAATCCAGGGATGCCTGGGTAGCTCAGTCAGTTAAAGCATCTGCTTTTGGCCCAGGTTGTGATTCCAAGTCCTGGGATTGAGACCTTCATTGGGCTCCTTGCTCAGCAGGGAGTCTGCTTCTCCTTCTGCCTGCTCTGCCTGCTGTTCCTCCTGCTTGTGCTCTCTCTGACAAATAAATAAATTTTAAACAAGAAAAAAAAAGGAATGCGATCCATACAATAGAATTCTGCTCCATCATAGAAAGGTGGCCAGAACAGGTTAAAGGAAAGATGAAGTTTCCTGTGATTGTGCTTTTTAAAGAGAAAAAATATATAATAACAGGTATTTCTAATGATAATAATTAGCATAGTGATTATTGTCTGGTATAGTCTACGTTTTAGTTTTCTATCGTGTGTGTGACTTTTTCTCTTTTGATTTAAAACAATGAAAAGGATTACATAGAATACTAGGAAGCCAAGTGGCTCATCAATTAACCATGCCTCTTTTCCCTGTGTTTAAATATATGGTTATAAAGCTGATAATTCACAGAATTCCATTTAATTCAACAAACATTTATGGAGAGCTTACCCAGAGCAAGGTATTGGGAAGGGCCAGACTGCTAGGGGTCAGCGTAACTTGATTTCAGTAAAGCATTAGACGAAGTGCCTCCCAATCCAGCAGTGGATGAGATCGGGAAGGTGAGTGGTACAATAGTGTTGTGACAGCCTGAACTTTTGCGGCAGCCTGAACAGCCATACAGTTGATAAAGAGCTTCCATCATTAGGAAATTTCCCGTGCAAAGTCACTCTTATACCCTGCCATATGTCGACTAGATGACTTCAGTGAAGAAGATAAGCACAAAGTTTGGAGTAATAGCTAATCGATGAAAGAAGCAAGATGCAAAAGAACCTGAACAGCGTGAAATCCAACGAGACTCATTGTTAAGTTTTGTATGGAGTTACGGATGCGTGGGGATTCTTGCCTTGGCAGTAGTTAGTGTAAAAAACAACTGGTTTTTTTTTTTACTGACTGTGGATTCATTGTGAGGCATTAATGGAATGTGGCTGATAAAAACAAAGGCCAGGGCAATTCCTGACCACAGTCATAAATCTAGTGTCCAGATAAGAGGCTGGCGGTTCGTCCCTGTTCTAGTCGGATTTCATTGGAGTTCTATTTTCCCTTCTAGGCGTTCATTTCACTATTGGAACATGGCCCCTTAACCCATCTTTGTGAAGAAGTATTTCCTTCCAGTCCTGCTCCATCCTGTGTCCTCACATACTCAAAAGCGGTGTGCTAAAATGGGCCAGCGAGGTCTCCTCTTATTATGTATGGAGGTTATAAAGCAGCGAGGTCACATGACCCAGGGTTCTTACAAACATGTCAGCCGTGCCAGTTTTGTGTTGACTTATTCTTTTGTGGCAGCCTCCTCTCCCCAGGGACTCAGGTCTAAATCTGGGGATGATGAAATGACCAGAAATCTGACCTACAACCGCTACGTGCACTCCAGGTGACTCCTCCCTCCTACTACAGTCACAACACAACCTTTGTCCTTGAAACAGCTGCCCTGCCTAGAGTTCTTATTCTTCATGCAAAGACTTCAACACACCAGCTGTGCCAGACTCCTATAGGAGTCTAAATCCACCACTTTATCTGAAAACGGAGATCCCTGCTACTCTCAAATGCAAAGAAATCATCAGAGTTCAGTACTGGATGATCTCCTTTCCACCTCCTGTAAATGCCTTCTTCCCAGCATTACCAGCAATTCCTCCCAACTGTGGCTTCCCTCATCCTCTAGGCCTAAGAATTGGGAACATGCCACATGTAAGGAGGTAAGGAGGAAAAGGAGGAGAGAAAGAAGAAAAGAGATTTACCCTGATCCCAAAGATAGGTCCTTTTGCTATTACTCCAGCAAATCATGGTTCTCTCCTTTCTTCTCTCTTTGTCCCAAACCCTCTTCAGGGCACATACCTGCCCAGGGGCTTGAGGAAACCACAGGTTTACAGGGCCTACACCCACCAAAAGAGTTGATCCTAAAGCTAGAACCAGTCCAGCAGGGCCACCTCCCAGTCCAGGCAAGATGCCCAAGGATCTGCTGAGCCAGAATTTCTTCCTTGTCCTCAACAAAGGCCAGAGAATCTGTGGTCTGTCCAACTAATGCCCTTGGGCTGGAGGGGTGGAGGTCATATCTCTAAGTCAGGCTCTGTGCTCAGTACCGTGAATGCTTTATCTCATTTAATATCCACCGTACGGTCACCTGGGTGGCTCAGTGGGTTAAGCCTCTGCCTTCAGCTCAGATCATGATCTCAGGGTCCTAGGATCGAGTCCTGTGTCGGGCTCTCTGCTTGGCAGGGAGCCTGCTTCCTCCTCTCTCTCTCTCTCTGCCTGCCTGCCTCTCTGCCTACATGTGATCTGTCTGTGTCAAATAAATAAATAAAATATTTTAAAAATAATAATATCCATGGTAAATCCTGTGCTGTGATATATTGATTAGCACCTTTTCCATCGCAAGAACAGAAAGCTCAACTCAAAAGGGCATAAAGTGATAGGGATTACTGGTTTACACACCTGAAAAAACAGAAGTAGAACAGGCTTCAGGGTGGGTTGATTTAGGAGTCCAGCAACATCTTCAGGTAGTCCTGCTTTCCACTCTCCAGCCTACCAGCCTCAGTGAGAGCTTCCGTCTAAGGCTGGCCCCTGTTGCAGTCTTCAGAGTGGCTCTCTGTTGCTAACTGGGACCACGTGTATCCCCCATTCTTATCTAGCAGGAGACAGGGAACATTTATTTCTTCCTGGAAGTAACCAGGAAACTTCAAGCTCATTGGCCTGAATTAGGCCACACCCACTATTACATCTACAAAATGGCCTAGAAATGGAAGTGTACTAGGCCTGAGCCTTCAACAATGGAGTAGTCTGCTGGGCAGAGATGTGACTCCCCTAACAAAGCCATGGTAGTTACCAAGAGAAGAGCAGGTGTTGGGGAGGCAACCCTGGGGCTGTCCTAGGTATACACTACCCCAATTTTGCTGAGGAGAAACTGAAGCTCAAGGACCCCATGCATCTGTGTAAGTCGGGGAACCAGGATTCTCAAGCAGGCCCGTCTGGCCCAACGCCACCATACCTTGAGGAATGAAACTAAAGAAAAACTGTAGTAGTAATAAGCCTTAAGCGTGTAGGTGGGAAAGGGGAGCAGGGACTTTGTGAAACTGGAAAGATCTCGGTCACTGTGTTGGCACCCAGGAGTCACTGAATCAACCCACCCCACAAATCTGAGGCAGCTCTGAATGTGGGGACATCAGCTGGTACCCTGCATAGCTCATCAAATGTCTATAAACTGCAAAGAGACTACAAATCTATTACCTATGACAGAGAGTTCTAGAACATTGCATTCCAAGTCCATTCTGGGTTAAATCAATGCTGTGGTCTAGTCTAGAAACCTCACTACAATGCATAACTTTGCTCCTCCTGGGAATGTCTTCCAAGTTCCAAAGGACAGATTTGCAAATAGACCTCTGGAGCACAGCCCCATACTTGCTGGGAAGTGCCTTTCTTTGACTTGTTTATTCAGGAAGGCGGTTCTGGACTTTCACCCAGCAGTTGCCTGGCAGGAGGTGACCTGGCTTTGGCCAACAGAGGGTGGATCCAGCAGGAGGGTAAAGCTGATAGCTACCACTCAGTGCTAACTTGGCACCAAGCTCTACCAGGAAGGGAGAAGGGCAGAGCCATAGTATAGCTGGTCTCTGACAATGGACTTTAAGGAGCATGCATATCCCCTCTCCACCCCTCTTCCATTTTGTGGAAGAAGGAAAGACAAGGTTACAGGCACTCCTGTGGCCCAAAAGTCTTTTGCAACTTTTGAGGGTCAGTGAGTATAAATTCTCCTTTAAGCAGCAGCCCTTGCTCCTTCCCTTTGAGGTCTCTCATGAGGCAGGGTCAGGTTTAGCCCTGGGGCCCGCAGCGGCTGCACAGCCCTCAAGGAGTTCTGCGGTCTATTTTGAGTAATTTTACGGTTCCTGATCCTGGCAAACATTATCCATTTTTCTGACAATATTTAGAGTCTGATGTAAGTGTGAACTAGATAATGACCTTTCAAGTCATTGCATGATGTTCTGTTTAAAGCTTTAATTTCTTCCTCAGAGCATCTGCAAAGTCCTCTGACCCCTCTGCATGGCCTCTTGGTGATTTCCCCAAGTTTCTGTCCACTTGTTGGGGTGGGGACAGCTGTATGCTGGGCAGAGGGTTCACGTGTCTGGGGCCGTGAGGAGTTTCTGCTCCAGCTGAAACTCTCCCATAGGCTTCAGAAGCTCCTGCGGCCCATTCTGAGATGCAAAATACTGACCAGCTCATCTCAGGCACATCCTTCTCTCTGGATAGTTTAGGATCTTCCCTAAAACACATATGAGAGCATACAACTAGTTCCCCCCATGAGTAGTTACTAGAACTCGGAGAACATTTCAAGCCTGACGTGGCTAAAACAATACCATATCTGCAGTTTAACTTTAGGTGACTCATCAGAAAAGCTATTTTAAACAAAATGTGTAGAGACTGAGATTACATTTGTTCTAGGAAAAACAGACTGAAGGGACAAAAGGCTAATGTAATATTTTGAAATGCTCTTTTTAAGTTCATAGAAGTCCTGCTGTATTTTCTTGACAGCATCCTAGTTACCAAGCACAACAGGAGGGCCAAAACTGGTATCTAAAACACTCAAACAACCATGTCCTGACACCATCCAGCAGGAGCATGTGTTCATCGGAGAACAGGTTTGCAGAAATAGCAATGCTCTTGTTCATCTGATCACCAGGGAGCCTCGTAAATTCTCTTGCAAAATAACATTTGTCAAGGGGAGTCTGGGGGCTCAGTCACTTTAACGTCTGCCTGCAGCTCAGGTTGTGATTCTGGTGTCCTGCAATAGAGCCTTGCCTTGAATTCCCAGCTCAGTGGGAAGTCTGCTTCTCCCTCTCCCTATGTCCCTCTCCGCTCCCCAGCTCATGCTCATGCACATTCTCTCTCTCTCCCTCAAATAAATAAATAAAATCTTTTAAAAAAAATTGTCAGGATAAAGCTCTGGTAGGCTCATGAAGGAAAAAATTTACCAAGCACCTGTCCAACCTTGTGGTTGTCTTCAGTTGTCCTGGCAATTACTATACTCTTTTCCCCACTCCAGAGAGTAGAATCAGACTACGGTTTCTAGTGGACCTCTGGGCTGGGACACAGTTTCTAGGGGGAGCAAGGACCAACAGATGCACAGGGCAAGGGGCTCCCATGGCACTCAAATCGAGCACACAGGTAAGCACCAAACTCATGACTCTCCTGAGAAGTTGATTCCCTTCCTGGAAAAAATATTTGTGGCCTGAACACCACCATGGTAATCTCCAGAAGACAAATATTGTGTCCTCTGGATGATCTCACTCATATGTGAACCTCAAAGAAAGAAAAAGTAAGAACTGAACTCATAGAAACAGAGAGCAGAATGGTCGTGGCCCGGGGCTGTGGGAGGGCTAAGAAAATGGTAGATGTTGGGGCGCCTGGGTGGCTCAGTGGGTTAAAGCCTCTGCCTTCGGCTCAGGTCATGATCTCAGGGTCCTGGGATCGAGCCCCACATCAGGCTCTCTGCTCAGCGGGGAGCCTGTTTCCCTTCCTCTCTCTCTGCCTGCCTCTGCCTACTTGTGATCTCTCTCTCTCTGCCAAATAAATAAATAAAATATTTGAAAAAAAAAAAAAAAGAAAATGGTAGATGTTGGTCAAATGGTATAAACTTCCAGTTATAAGTTGACTTACTATGGGGATTGACTGTACAGCCATGAGGACTGTAGTTACCAATACTGTGGTAAATACTGCAAACTCGCCCCAACGGTAAACCTGCGGCACACTCATGGCATACACAGACCTGAACAGTAACTATGTGTGAGGCGATGGCTGTGCTCATTAACTGTGGTAATCATGTCACAGTACACACATAGATCCCATCATCACGTTGTATTCTTTCAACATAGGTAATTTTGTCAGATACACCTCAATAAAGCTCAGGGAAGGGGAGAAGGAAAAAAAAACCCTAAAAAAATAGACAATCTCCAGGAGGAGAGGGGAATTTGAAATCACTACTTCAATCCTGTCCTCTAGAGTTTTCCTTTCCGCTTTGGGTCTCCACTGCACTTTCCAGGACCATCAGTCAGAACATTAGCCCCCTCTGGGAGTTTCTGCTATTTCTTTAGGAGTAGGTAAAGCCCCTTTCCTGGACTCTGCTTTACACAGAGAAGACAGGCCAGAGCTTTTCCAAAGCCTTTATGAGATCCTAAGAAAGACCAATGGGGACATAAACAAGAAAATATGTGGAACGTAAACAGGCTTATGCAAAACAGGAATAGTGGTAACGTCTGGGAAATGAGACATGGAAGGAGGAATTTTGTACATTACAGCCTTCTTGTTTGGTTTTCTTCCCAAGAATTATATTTAATTTGTAAGTGATACACACATATTTTGAAGCTTATACGGTATTAGTCTTGCTCCTACCATAGCATTCTAGTTGCTATGATTTACTCTTCCCACTGACTTTGCACTTTATTAACTCTAAAAGTCTTCATTCTGCTCCTTGCTACCCTCATTCCTCCCCAGTAGATCTCACAGACATACGGGCAAGAAAATGGGTGTTGAGGGGTAAGTGTGATCATTCATTCAACAAATGTGCTACCACATGCCAACTATCATGCCAGACACTGAGTAATAGGTTATCACGGAGCTTCAATGCCTATTAGTAACACTGAGACGTCTTTCTCTTTGATAGGAGAAAGATCAAGCATCATTTCCCTCCATCTAGGTAGTCCCGGATTTTACTTTTTTTTTTTTTTTTTTGGAGCCCAACACAGGGCTTGAACTCAGGACCCTGAGCTCAAAACCTGAGCTGAGAAGAGGAGTCCATCACTTAACCAACTGAGCCACCCAGGCACCCCAGAGCTCACCATTTTTTTTTTCTTTTAAAGAAGAGGAATAGGCACTTAAAATTATATGAAAAAATATTTAATAGATTCATTAATCTCTGCCAATAAAAAGATCCAGTTGAAGGAATTCTTAGGAAACAATGGAAAAGAACTCATTTACATACAAATGGATCTTCCTGGAGAATGCAAAAGGAAAATCCCACTTCCTGATTTGGAACAGAAGCAACTACTAATATAGTCAAGATTAGGACATCTCTGTGCTCTGGGTGCCTCTGCTAAAATGACTAAAGGCCCTTCCCAGGCCCATAGAAGCTTATGACTACTAACTCTTCCTATGCTCTTTCCCTGTTCTTCTGACTCTGTTCATCTAACTTGAGCTCAAGAATTCTCCCCTAGAGTGAATCAAACTGGACTACCTTCATTTTCCTGGGGTACCCACTTTCTTAATCAGCTTCTGTTTCCTCAAGGAAGACCAAGAAAACATTCTGAGACATCACCAAAGAATCTCATCCCAAGGTTTACAACCACCTCTGCTGAGGAAAGTGCTTCCCAAGGAATACCACCACTGGCACTCCCCTGGGAGAACAGTCTAGTCTTGGGGAATGTGCCTTCAGTTATGACTTCCATGACATTATGGCCCCATGAGGAAAGGACTTCCATATCGAAGTCTCATTGCTCAGAACCCTGTATGTACTCCCTTGGAAGGTTGTCCGGGGTCAGTCAGAGAATCTGCCCTTCCCTCCTGTCCCCTGCCTAGCTTATCCCAAGAGATGGGACAGACAAGACTTAATGGCTGAAAAGAAGGAAGCCACCTGTGTGGCCCAACAATCCATCCTAGGAAATGACAGGCCAAATTGTATCCAACTACACAAACATATATTCTGAAATCCCCCAAATTCTTCAAGGCATGTAAGTAAAATAAACCAATGCATAACCATCCTAGAATCATTTCAAGAATGTATTCTGAAGAAAACAGCAGGTGGCAGCAAAGTTTCACATTTTTTTACCCTTTGGCCTGGAATGAAAACAAAGTGTCAGGGAATAATCCCCTCACCTTGGAGTCAGCCAGCTGGCCCAGAAACTGGCACAGGGCCATTTTGTTCGGTGGAGAATATAGAGCCTTCTTGAGTGGACTCTGTGCATTTTGACAAAAGAATCCAAAAAGATCTCCTCCCAACCTCAAGCCGGATGCCTGCCTGGGTCTGTAGATCAGGCAGGACAATGACTGCCGCAGAACGGCCGGATCACAGAGGCAGACTGTGTGGCCCGTCTCCCGTTCTCTTGCCCAACCATCGTCAAGGAGCTGCTCACACTCAATGAGGAAGGCTTCAGAGAAACCCAAACATAATTACGTGGCAATATGCCTGAGAATCGTGAATACACCTCACAGCATTATCACCACCTCCTAGGATGTAATCCATGGGGTGAAACGTGCGGGTGGAGAAAGATGGGGGAGACAAGGGGCTTTCAAATCTGGTCTCTGGGGCACCTAGAGGTTTAGGGACCTCACCACCTTACAGCCGCTGTAGCTCTGGGCTCAAGAACAGGCAGTGCCAAAGTCACCGTCTCGTTGGTCCTCAAATGTCTTCCTTGCCTTAGTATTGTGCTTGGCTCTCAACTTCAAGCTGTGGCTGGAAAGTTTCCATTGCCACAGCACAGCACTGGAGTCGGGAGCCCGAATTTTTGCTGAACTGTTTTGCAGAGTAAATCCAGTTTTGTCTTTAAGAATTGACTGGCCAGTGTATTTCATCCCCAAATGGTGCTTTGCAGACCTCCTTTATTTATTTATTTATTTTTAAGATTTTATTTAAGAGAGAGCACATGGGGTGGGGGGGTGCTGGCAGCAGAGAGGAAGGAAGCTGACTCCCCACCCAGCAGGGAGCCTGACAGCCAATGCGGGGCTGATCCCAAGGCCCTGGGATCATGACCTGAGCTGAAGGCAGACGCTTAACCAACTGAGTCACCCAGGCGCCCCTCTCTCAGACTTACTTTATGAGCTGCCTAATTTCCATCCTGGAGGAAACTCTTCTACTGTTCAAAAGAGAAGTGGAGGAGGGTGCAGATGGGGCTGGAGGATTTTGTGTAGTCATTATTTTTAAAGTTACAAAACTTGCTACCAAGGAAAAAGACAAAATTGAAGACCTCGTTCCAAGATCCTAAACAGATTTACAAACAGATATATTTTGGGGTTTTCTTTTTGGAAGTGGAACTGACAGAAAAGTCAGTAGCTTTGGCCTTTTGTAAGTTACATAATTACATGGACAGCATTAGCAGCTCCTGGTGATCAAAGAGAACATTCCTGAAAGGTGCAGGGGAGGTAGGAGAAGTTCATTTATTTACATAACACAGGGTTTCAGCCCTGAGCACATGATTTTTTCTTTCCTGCAGAAAATATGATCTTGTTCTGAGGACTTAAGGACAAACTTCACAGCTCTCTGCATGGAAAGGGTCCTTTAAAATTATCTACTAAGGAAAACATTCTGTAATTCCTTTGAATGTAATAAACAATATCTTTGGGGGCAGTTTGCAGCAAATGTTCCAGAATTCGTATCAACATTTAATTCCCTCTCTGCATATATGTTCTACACTCCCCTAATATGATGTTAAATCATTTAATGCAGAGAATTGACAGCACCAGGAAAATATTTGGACAACTGTCTGGAGTTGCCATTATTGGCTTTAATTATGACCTACTGGCTCTTGGGTCCTGAAGCAGCCAAAAAATGAGATATGTATGCCAAAATATTCATTAGAATTCCCTTTTCAGTCATTGTTCAGAAAGAAAAAGTTTCCTTCTGGCTCTCCTCTTCAGTGCTTTTAAGTAGAGTCATTAATATGCCAGATTTTTTTAAGGATTGGTCAGAAAACAAGATTATGTGCATACCTTGTATTCTGCATTAAAAATCATCTTGAAAAGGTCAAATGTCCCTTTGTTCTCATCTTATTACCCTGAAGAAAAAAGTGTTTTTGCAGCCATGAAGCTGACTGGTACTCTCCACCCAGGCCTCCACCTCTTCCAAGCGCTCTTGAAAAGACATAATCCTATAAGCTTCGGAACCGGATGTCCTAGTGAAACACAGCTTGGCTCTCCAGAGCAACTAGTCAGAAAGGATGTTTTAATTCCTTCTGCTCTTCACTGCTCCCTTCTCCCTGAACAGAAGATCTTAGAATGTTGGAGCTATAGGGGAGGATTCTTAAGGTTATTGATTTCATCTCCTCATTTTAAAGATGATTAATCCAAAGTGAAGTAGTAAGGGCCACTGTTTCAGCCTGGGGTTCTGGCAACACGGAAAGAGCAGGGTGCTTTTTTTTTTTTTTTTTCCTTTTCCCCCATCAGCGCATCCTTGTTACTATTAAAAACAGCTGGCATTTAATGAGCATCTACTACACTGTATGCTTTCATTCACGTTGTCCTCACAACAAGCCTGTAAGGTAAATATTAACCCCACTTTATAGCTAATGAAACTGAGACTTGGGTTAAGGGATTTGCCCAAAATTACAGGGCCAGGAGGAGGAAGAATCCATTTGCAAACTCAAGGTGGCCTGACTTCAAAGCTTATGTCCTTTACTTTTCCCCCATGCTGTCTGCTGAATAAAACGAGGCCAGAGTGCTAATCAGTGCGGGCTCTCCCATAACTTTAATTTTTCAAATAATGGGGTGAGTAATGAGTCCTCCACAGTGATAAAGTAGAAAAGGATGCCTATATCCAGGCAGTCCCCAGTTACCAGAGTCCACAAAGGTATCAACAGGGACCCCACAGATGTCACTATTTCCCATTATCTCTTGGTCATGTTTAATAGGACAGTTTATTCTGAAAGTTTTTGAAAGACTTCCCAGCTTTTAATAAAAGCTGGATGATTCAGTGTTGACAATTTTTCTCTCATTTAATAGAAATTGGTGGGGGAAATTCAGGATGAATGCTTATTTTGGGAAAAAATAATTTGGAGGGTTGTTTTTTCTGTTCCAGGTCATAGAGAGCTGAGAGAGCAGATGTGGTATGAATTAAGGAAGTTTATCTGATGGTTGTCTACAGTGGCACAAATGATGGAGTTATTGCCTGGAAACGCTTGAGTTTTCCACTGAAACATGCGCTGGGAAAGAAACTTTGACGTTTTCGAAAAACTAATAAAGTTAAGATAAAGTTGGAATGTCGTGTGTTAAATTAAAGAACATGAGATGGAGACATTCAGGGGAAGTGTCCACGTTTGTTGGCCTCTGTGCCAGTGAAAACTTTTTGTGAACTAAAACTTTCCTTTCCGCCAAGGAGACAAATCATTGACCTGCATGAGTTAAGTAAGCCACCTGGGCCCCGCTCCCACAATTCCTTCTGCCTGAAAATGAAGTCATTCAAACCCTTATGTAGATAGGTCCCTGCCAGGTCAGGGTGTCTTAAAGGAGTATCATCTCCATGTTGGGTTGTTTCCGTGTCTAATTACCTCATCCACAGCTACCCTCCTAACCCAAGCCAACATCATCTCTCATCTGGACCACCGCAAGAGCTGTATATCTAATGCCTGGAACAGGGTTCGTGACAAAGTAGGGGCTTAATAAAAGATTGTGGATGGATGGATGGATAGATTGAATGGCTGAATGAATGACAGCGTGCTAACACTTATAATCAGTGACCAGTGCTGGTTCCCTGACTCTTGTTGTATGTCTGGAGTGGAGCCCCAGGACACGATACCCTTTCTCTAGGACTACTGTCCTGCCCTGTTCTCGCCAATCTGTTTAACAGCAGTTATTATTAGTCTACTAGGGCTGCCAGAACGAATGCCATAAATTGGGTGTCTTAAACAATGGATTTTTTTTTCTCTCACAGTTTTGGAGGCAAAAAGTCCAAGACCAGGGTGCCAACTGGTTGGGTTTCTTCTGAGGTCTTCCTCTTGGCTTGCAAATGGCTGCCTTCTCACCCTGGCCTCACATGATCATTCTTCGGTCTATCCATTATCTATGTGCTAATCTCCTTTTGACATAAAGACACCAGTCCTGTTGGATTAAGACTCATGCACAAGACCTTGTTTTAGCTTAATTACCTCTTTAAAGGTCTTATCTCCAAAGACAGTCATATTGTGACTATCTAAGGATAAGACTTCAACATGACATTGAAGGGGAGGGGAGACACAGTTCAGCCCATGACAAGCTGTCACGAGCAGAGTCCCCTCTCTGCCTTCTACAGGTGGACTTCCCTGGGGCCTGCCTATCATTTGCTCCTAGAATGCCCACTGCTGTGTTCTCTGCCATTCTTCATGCCCTGTTACTTCCTGCTGTTCCTTACAGCAAAACCATCTGTTTTCTGTTACCTCACCCTGGGCTGGCCTTCTCCTCATCACCTGCAGCTGGTCTTCTCTCTAAACACCTGTCCCTGCTGGCTGCAGTTAACCCTTCTATTCCTGGCTGTGTTACTGGATACAACCCTAAATCTAAAACTAACAACTCAATAACTAACTAAATAAATAAACTAACTCTTGGTCTCAGCCTATTATGATCACTGTGGTACATTTTTGAAATGGCTTAAGAGTGATAACGTCTAGGCCAAATAAAGTTAAGTGGTCTCACACAGATAAAATTTTACCCACAATCACACAATGGCAATATGCCCCATAGAGAATCTAGTTCAGTTGGTTTGGGATGGGACCTAGTGTCTGTTTTTTTTTTTTTCAAAGCACTTCAAGTGATTTTATTTTTTTTAAAATATCTTTTTTTCTTTTTAAGATTTATTTATTTATTTGACAGATCAAAAGTAGGCAGACAGGCAGGCAAAGAGAGGAGGAAGCAGGCTCCCTGCTGAGCAGAAAGCCTGATGTGGGGCTTGATCCCAGGATCCTGGGATCATGACCTGAGCCAAAGGCAGAGGCTTAACCCACTAAGCCAACCAGGCACCCCACAGATCTTATTTTTAAGTAATCTCTACAACCAACGTGGGGCTCAAACTCACAGCCCAGAGACCAAGAGTCACATGCTCCACCAACTGAGCCAGCCAGGCGCCCCTCCACGAAGTGATACAAACAGGAAGAGGCTAAGGATCACTGCTTTGACTGGAGAAAGAAACCCAGCAAATTGAGACAAAAACTAGAGCAGCAGGAAGTAGACTGGGAGATCCCATCCCACATGGGAGGGGCTTGTGAATATAATGCATTGAGTCTTCCAGTGTCCAGTCCCTCCCAAATACAGAGGTGGGTGGCTCTCCCTTCAGCTCTTACTGCCCCCTTTCATGTAAAGTGTAAAGTACCCATCTTTTGGTCAAAGAACCTAGGGGTGACTTATTAACGTCTTCTACCAAACGGAGCAATCAAAATGGGGCTCAGTAATAACTGGACAGAGGTAAGTGTCACTACTGCTGGGCCCCTGAGTATGGCTGCTGATGATGAAAGACACCCCCACCAAGAGCAGTGGTAAAAAAAAAAAAATAATTAATTAAAAACAAAACAAAACAAAAACCAACAGGGCTCTTTGGCTCAGCAAAAGAAGACTCACTCAAAAGGCAGATGAGTTCCAGGCACTGATTAGTCTCCCACCACAGGCTTCCTGGGGCTGATGGGCCGGCTCTCTGAAAGGTACTGTCCTGCCCTCTACTTGGTGGGGCTCTTCTCCAGGCCTCCCTGCAGCTTCCTAGGTCCCTGCCCTTCCCCCAACTAGGGAAGGCTTGGGTGAAGTCTGGCTCTCTTTCTAGACTCTTTCCAATGTGTCCTGAGGGCAAAACCCAATCCTTCCTGCTTCCGGGCCTTTCGTTTTGATTCTCAAGGGCTTTTTCTTCTCTCAACAAAACCTGGTTCTCTACAAATAAAAGGCTTTGGCTTTCAAAACTATTGTTTTTGATGTGGGCTTCAAGAGGCTATTTTAAAAGTCAGAAAACTGAATGTTGACTATTTCATTCTCTTTGCATTCCTGGTGTACCAATCCTAATTCTCCTCTAGGCAATGCCTTGGATTTACTAGGGGAAAGGTCAAGTGGAAAGACTGTAGCAAAGAAAAGCACAAAGATTAACATTTCAAGATACTCTCTTCCCATAAGAAATACTGCAACATTGACCACTCTAGGGCCCCCCGCCCCACCCTGACAAGTGAGCAGGCCAGGATGTTCTGGCTGAGTTTCCCTAAGCAGAGTGAAGTGGAGAATCAGGATTTATCTTGATAATAAAAGCTCTAAATGACAACTATTAAAACATTGTTTTCTTCAACAAGTCAACAGCGAAAACAAAAGGCAGGGGGGTTGCTCTAGATTACAAGAAATTTAAGAGATGGAACAATCTTGTTTGGAGCCTGTTTTGAACAAACCACTGTCAAAAGGCATTTTTGAGGCAATAAGGCAAATTTGATTATGGACTGGGTATGAGATGATACCACAAAATTACTGTTAACGTTAAGTGTGACAATAGCATTTGGTTATGTAAGAGTTTTTTTAAAAAACAGATGTAGGGAATCCTGGGTGGCTCAGTTGGTTAAGCAGCTGCCTTTGGCTCAGGTCGTGATCCCAGCATCCTGGGATCGAGTCCCACATCAGTCAGGCTCCTTGCTCAGCAGGGAGCCTGCTTCTCCCTCTGCCTCTGCCTGCCACTCTGCTTGCCTGTGCTCGTTCTCGCTCGCTCTCTGGCTCTCTGACAAATAAATAAATAAAATCTTTTAAAAAGTAAAATAAAATAAATAAAAAAACAGATGTATACAGAAGTGTGTGTGAGGGTGAAATGATACAATGTCTGGGGAAAAGAGAAGGATGGATGGAAGGAAGAAAAAGAAAACCAGATGTTATGCCCAGATCGCAGGACCACCACCAAGAAGACCACCGAGAGCCAGACGTTCCGAAATGCAAAAGCAAGGCTTTATTCCGGCGGGCTGCAGCTCGGGCTTCGTCCTACACACCAACACAGCGGAGTCTAGGAGGAAGCCCCCAGCTGGAATTTTACAGGGATTATAAAGGCAATTTCGGGGCAAAGAGTAAATAGTCACATGGTTACACGTATAGGCGACCTTTAAAATGATTGGCATTTGAGGTGACTTAAACTGTGTTGTCTGACAAGGGTTGGTCAGTTCGGAAAACTGCTGACAGGGAGTTTTCCTTACTGGTTGTTTTTCTATCCTTTGTTAGCATATAGAGCAATAACTCCTATTGGCTCATATCCGGTCCCTCACTTGCATATGGAGGAACCACTTCTATTGGCTCATGTCCAATCCCTTATTTGCATATGGAGGAACCACTTTGGGATGTTCTCAGCTTAATATAAACAAAAAATGGCTGCTGCCTCTAAATGGCGTCACTTCAGCCCTTCACAGATTCTTTGGCAAGATACAAAACAAAAGGGGATAGATGAATTAAGCGCTGCAAAATCTTGGTGTTAGATTTTTAATTTAAATTTTATTTTTAAGTAAACTCAATACCTAATGTAGGGCAAGAATTCACAACCCCAGGGGCACCTGGGTGGCTCAGTGGGTTAAAGCCTCTGCTTTCGGCTCAGGTCATGATCCCAGGGTCCTGGGATCGAGCCCCGCATCGGGCTCTCTGCTCAGCAGGAAGCCTGCTTCCCTTCCTCCTATTTCTCTGCCTGCCTCTCTGCCTACTTGTGATCCCTGTCTAATAAATTAAAAAAAAAAAAAAAAAGAATTCACAACCCCAGGGTCAAGAGTTGTGTGTTTCACCAACCAAGCCAGACGACAACCCTGGTAAGTGTTAGATTTTTTTTTTTTTTTAAAGAGGAGAGGCGGGGAAAGGGCAGAGAGAGAGATAATCCCAAGCAGGCTCCAGGCCCTGGGCAGAGCCCAGCTGGGGGCTCGATCTCATGAGATCATGACCTGAGCCAAAATCAGATGCTTAACTGGCTAAGCCTCTCAGGTGCCCCTAGATTTTAATGATAGGTACATGGGAGCTCGTTATTATCTCTATTTTTCTGCCTAAGTTTAAAAAGTTGAGTAATGATTCTCCTAATTGTCAAACTGGTACAGGAAAAGATGGATTGAACAATGGAAGAGAAAGAAAGGACCAGAAACGGATTCAAATATTTACTGTTTAAGAATTTAGGGCTTGGGGCGCCTGGGTGGCTCAGCGAGTTAAAGCCTCTGCCTTCGGCCCGGGTCATGATCCCGGGGTCCTGGGATCGAGCCCCGCATCGGGCTCTCTGCTCGGTGGGGAGCCTGCTTCCTCCTTTCTCTCTGCCTGCCTCTCTGCCTACTTGTGATCTCTGTCTGTCAAATAAATAAATAAAACCTT
>ML102093.1:58992-73630 GCA_003697995.1 Taxidea taxus jeffersonii | reverse complement strand
CTTGTTGTTGGTGTAAAGAAATGCAACTGATTTCTGTGTATTGGTTTTATATCCTGACACTTTACTGAATTCCTGTACAAGCTCTAGCAGTTTTGGAGTGGAGCCTTTTGGGTTTTCCACATATAGTATCATATCATCTGCAAAGAGCGATAGTTTGACTTCTTCTTTGCCGATTTGGATGCCTTTAATTTCTTTTTGTTGTCTGATTGCTGAGGCTAGGACTTCTAGTACTATGTTGAATAGCAGTGGTGATAATGGACATCCCTGCGGTGTTCCTGACCTTAACGGAAAAGCTCTCAGTTTTTCTCCATTGAGAATGATACTTGCGTTGGGTTTTTCATAGATGGCTTTGATAATATTGAGGTATGTGCCTTCTATTCCTACACTTTGAAGAGTTTTGATTAGGAAGGGATGTTGTACTTTGTGAAATGCTTTTTCAGCATCTATTGAGAGTATCATATGGTTCTTCTTTTTTTTGTTAATGTATTGTATCACATTGATTGATTTGTGGATGCTGAACCAACCCTGCTGCCCTGGAATAAATCCCACTTGGTGGTGGTGAATAATCCTTTTAAAGTACTGTTGGATCCCATTGGCTAGTATTTTGGTGAGAATTTTCACGTCTGTGTTCATCAAGGATATTGGTCTGTAATTCTCTTTTTTGATGGGATCCTTGTCTGGTTTGGGGATCAAGGTGATGCTGGCCTCATAAAATGAGTTTGGAAGTTTTCCCTCCATTTCTATTTTTTGGAACAGTTTCAGGAGAATAGGAATTAATTAGGAATTAATTCTTCTTTAAATGTTTGGTAGAATTCCCCTGGGAAGCCATCTGGCCCTGGGCTTTTGTTTGTTTGGAGATTTTTGATGACTGTTTCAATCTCCTTACTGGTTATGGGCCTATTCAGGTTTTCTATTTCTTCCTGGTTCAGTTTTGGCAGTTTATATGTCTCTAGGAAAGCATCCATTTTCCAGATTGTCAAATTTGTTGGCATAGAGTTGCTCATAATATGTTCTTAGGATTGTTTGTATTTCTTTGGTGTTGGTTGTGATCTCTCCTCTTTCATTCATGATTTTATTTATTTGGGTCCTTTCTCTTTTCTTTTGGATAAGTCTGGCCAGGGGTTTATCAATTTTATTAATCTTTCAAAGAACCAGCTCCTAGTTTCATTGATTTGTTCTATTGTTTTTTTGGTTTCTATTTCATTGATTTCTGCTTTGATCTTTATTATTTCTCTTCTCCTGCTGGGTTTATGCTTTCATTGTTGTTCTTTCTCAAGCTCCTTTAGGTGTAGGGTTAGGTTGTGTATTTGAGACCTTTCTTGTTTCTTGAGAAAGGCTTGTATCGCTATATATTTTCCTCTCAGGACTGCCTTTGCTGTGTCCCACAGATTTTGGACCGTTGTGTTTTCATTATCATTTGTTTCCATGTTTTTTTTCAATTCTTCTTTAATTTCCTGGTTGACCCATTCATTCTTTAGAAGGATGCTGTTGAGTCTCCATGTATTTGTGCTCTTTCCAAATTTCCTCTTGTGATTGAGTTCTAGCTTCAGAGCATTGTGGTCTGAACATATTCAGGGAATGATCCCAATCTTTTGATACCGGTTGAGACCTGATTTATGACCCAGGATGTGATATATTCTGGAGAATGTTCCATGGGCACTAGAGAAGAATGTGTATTCTGTTGCTTTGGGATGGAATGTTCTGAATATATCTGTGATGTCCATCTGCTCCAGTTTGTCATTTAAGACCTTTATTTCCTTGTTGATCTTTTGCTTGGATGATCTGTCCATTTCAGTGAGGGGTGTGTTAATGTCTCCTATTATTATTGTATTCTTGTCAATGTGTTTCTTTGATTTTGTTATTAGTTGGTTTATATAGTTGGCTGCTCCCATGTTAGGGGCATAGATATTTAAAATTGTTAGATCTTCTTGTAGGACAGACCCTTTGAGTATGATATAGTGTCCTTCCTCATCTCTTATTATAGTCTTTGGCTTAAAATCTAATTGATCTGATATAAGGATTGCCACCCCAGCTTTCTTCTGATGTCCATTAGCGTGGTAAATTGTTTCCCCCCCCCTCACTTTCAATCTGGAGGTGTCTTCAGGTCTAAAATGAGTTTCTTGTAGGCAGCATATGGATGGGTTTTGTTTTTTTTTTATCCATTCTGAAACCCTGTGTTTTTTGATTGGGGCATTTAGCCCATTTATGTTCAGGGTAACTATTGAGAGATATGAATTTAGTGCCATTGTATTGCCTGTAAGGTGATTGTTACTGTATATTTTCTCCGTTCCTTTCTGATAATACTTTTAGGGTCTCTCTTTGCTTAGAGGACCCCTTTCAATATTTCCTGTAGAGCTGGTTTGGTGTTTACAAATTCTTTCAGTTTTTGTTTGTCCTGGAAGCTTTTTATCTCTCCTTCTCTTTTCAATGATAACCTAGCTGGATAAAGTATTCTTGGCTGCATGTTTTTCTCGTTTAGTGCTCTGAATATATCATGCCAGTTCTTTCTGGCCTGCCAGGTCTCCGTGGAGAAGTCTGCTGCCAATCTAATATTTTTTACCATTGTATGTTACAGACTTCTTGTCCTGTGCTGCTTTCAGGATTTTCTCTTCGTCACTAAGACTTGTAAATTTTACTATTAGATGACGGGATGTGGACCTATTCCTATTGATTTTGAGGGGGAGTCTCTGCACCTCCTGGATTTTGATACTTGTTCCCTTTGCTATATTAGGGAAATACTCTACAATAATTCTCTCCAATATACCTTCTGCTCCTCTCTTTCTTCTTCGTCTGGAATCCCAATTATTCTAATGTTGTTTCGTCTTATGGTATCATTTATCTCTCGAATTCTCCCCCCGTGATCCAGTAGCTGTTTGTCTCTCTTTTGCTCAGCTTCTTTATTCTCTGTCATTTGGTCTTCTATATCACTAATTCTTTCTTCTGCCTCATTTATCCTAGCAGTAAGAGTCTCCATTTGTGATTGCATCTCATTAATAGCCTTTTTTATTTTAACTTGATTAGATTTTAGTTCTTTTATTTCTCCAGAAAGGGCTTTTATTTCTCCTGGCAGGGTTTCTCTAATATCTTCCATGCCTTTTTCGAGCCCGGCTAGAACCTTGAGAATCATCGTCCTGAATTCCAGATCTGACATATTGCCAATGTCTGTATTGATTAGGTCTGTAGCCTTCGGTACTGCCTCCTGTTCTTTTTTTTGTGGTGAGTTTTTCCGCCTTGTCATTTTGTCCAGATAAGAATCCGCTGTTCTCCTTGTTAAGTGAACTTGGTCTTGGCTGGATTTCTTGTTGATCTTCTGGGGGAGGGGCCTGTTGTAGTGATTCTCAAGTGTCTTTGCCCCAGGCAGAATTGCACCGCCCTTACCAGGGGCCAGCTATGTAATCCTCTCAGGTTCGCTTTCGGGAGCTTTTGTTCCCTGAAGGCTTTCCGTGGAGTTCCGGAGGACGGGAATGAAAATGGTGGCCTCCCAATCTCTGGCCAGAGGAGCCAAGAGCTCGGGGCCCCAGTCTTCAGTGCACCTTCAGAGAAAAGCACTTAATCACTCCTGTCCCCCCAGCCTCCAGCTGCGCTTGGAGAAAATCGTGCATAATCAGTCCCGTCTCACTGGCTTCTGGCTGTGCTCCGAGATCACCCAGCCTGTGACCAAGCATCTCTGTCTCTGGCACAGAGTCCCACCTGGAATCTCCGAACCCCGTAGATCCCTGAGCTCTCCCAGGTCAGAGTCTCCCCTGACCTTGTGGGGACTCCATGCACAGAGCACCGGTCCGTGTCACAGACCACAGCTCTAGGTAACCCCGAGCTGAGAGCTCACTCCTCGGCTCTGTCTCCGCAGCCGGGTTCCCCACTCTAATACCTGTGTGCTCTGCGACACTCAGACACCCCCGATCCTTCTGTGACCCCGCGGGACCTGAGTCCACGCTGTCCCCGTGAGGTCTTCACCCCAGTTTAGCCTCTGGAGCGATGTCCCTCTATGGAGCAGACTTTTAAAAGTCCTGATTTTGTGCTCCGCCGCTTGCCGGGAGCCGGCCCCTCCCCCCGGGGTCTATCTTCCTGTCGCGTTGGATTCACTTCTCCGCTGGTCCTACCTTTCAGAAAGTGGTCGATTTTCTGTTTCTAGAATTGTTGTTTTTCTTCTCTTCGATCTCCTGTTGGATTCGTAGGTGTTCGGAATGGTTTGATAGGCTATCTAGCTGATCTCCTGCTGCCAGATGTCGTCTCAGCCTTTTTTGGGTGTGAGGAAACTGAAACTCCCAACATATCAAATTGGAAGAGTTGTAGCTCTATCCCCATTCCATTGTTTACACTATACTTCATTGCTGTGAATGAATTTCATATCCAGAAGATGGAAGCCTCTCAAGTTGTCTGGATTTAGTTTGTTATCATTGGCAAATATAATTTTAATGTCAGATCTGAAAGCAAGATGACTATTAGTTATAAATCAGAAAAAAAATAAGATGAAAATATATGTTTTGTTTTATAGGTTTTTTGTTTTGTTTTGTTCCCCCTCCTTATTAAAGCTTTATTAAATGAGACCAAAAAAAATCATCTCCTTTGTTTTGTACATTCTGGAAAGTAAGCATGGATCTGTCATTTGAATCACCATCATTTCTAACTTTCTAATTCTTTAAACCACTTCTGTGCCTAACAGGAATATAAATATTATGAAAAGAATGATAACCTCTAATCAATGAGTTTGAGGCTTTCATTACTTAAGACAGAATCTAGGGATTAATAGGGACTACATTCCTGATTAAAGTTTGCCTTGGAAAATTAAATTATTTTTTAAATGTTAAAAACAACCTAAAATATGTATAACATATATGAGCATGTGAGTCTTATCCACATTGCTTTAACAAAAACAACAGAATGTTGTTTTTGCACATAAGGTCACTTATTTTGTGACATTAACCAGGGAAGGACTAAACCATCAAAATGACAGCTAAGGAAATTCTGTATATCTGTTAAAGGTTAATAAAAAAAAAAAAAAGAAATGATTCACATTTTTAGTATGAGGTGGAAAAAAGTATAAATGTCCTTATCATATTAAGATTTTTTAATATTAGTGAGTGTATCTGAGTGTTTAAATGTTATGAATTTTAAAGAAATTATAATGTTGGTGCAATGTTCCATTCCCCAAGAATTATTTGAGAAAGAGTCAAGTGATTTAACAACAAATTTATGATTTTACCTACAAAGTGTTCTTTGTATATTGGTATTGCTATGAAGTTCAAGATTCATAGTGAGTGTCATCAAGATGTTATCATTTTTCTTAACTTTTAAATATCATATTCCTAAGGGGAAGGATCAGAAGAACATCTTGCATTTCTAATCTTAATATTTTATATAAAAGAAACCACTTTAATTCCCCTCAGAGCACTTAACAGAATAACAAAGAGTATCCTGTATCATCTTTTACTATAGCAGTTTTATGCAATTTATATACAGATGTGTGGGACAAGACTATCTTAGAAAAAAATTTTAGGAAATATGCCAGAATTCTAAAATAGCTAGACAAAACACAGGTTTTATTGTATAGAGCCACAACATTTCTTTGTCTAAAAACAGATGATAGGAGCAACCCTTTATAGTGACTGATCATGAAAAGAAACCCCAGGAGCATAGACACACTATAAAAAGATCTAGAAGGAAGTCATTATGCTGTTGAGGGAATAAGAAATTTAAGTCAGAGAGTTGTGAAATGTTCTCATTATAGGTCATCTCAGTAATTATCTGACATCTACAGACAGAGTCACTTCTTAATCAAAAGAATGAATCATTACTGATATTGATTCAGACTACGATGTTTGAAATAATGAGTCCGTTAACTCAAGTATAAATTTAGAGGTAATTCCAACAACTTCTTTGCTCAAGTTTTATACTAAATAATAAATATCCTTTTACATTTTTGATGATTATATTCAAACATAGCCATAACTGAGAATAAAATTGTGATAGTGTAATCTGTTTATTAAGACCTAAAAAATAATGGAGGTTTTGCTAATATTTATGATGCCACTGACATTAATTGTTACCAAGTAGGACATAGAATTACTCTCTACCAAGAATAATATAGAAACTTAATATAGAATATGGAATTTTATTGGACAATGGAGTGACTTAATGTTTTAAAACTAGTTTCAGAATTAAGCAGCTTTATGATAATAAATGACCAGCTAGTTTGGCAGAGAAATAAATATAACTAGACCCAAATTATATTAAACTCAATGTAATATCAGTTGAGCCCTGATAGGATGCAAAACTATTAGGAACATGATCTGTAGGCAATGCACATTTAGTCAAAACAGATATTGAAGACAAGGAAGAAGAGCTGGAGATGTAACATATTATTGGGAGAATAAGCAGTTAGTTATTAAGCTGAAAAAGGAAAACTGTAACCATGGAGAGTTGCTCGGGGGCATGGATCCAGTTATGGCAAGTGAATTCCATCCTGTGATCTCATTGCTATTGAGGGTGACAGAGGAGAAACAGAAAAGGAAGGACCTTTGAGAAAAATAAGTGATATCATCTCAATCTCTTAGAATTATGTTGGTAAATTAAAACTAAATGACTTCAAGGAGTTCTTAATCATTTAAGCAGCTAAATGGAAAAAAAAAAAGAATGGAAAGAAGGAAGGAAGGAAGGAAGGAAAAACAGTGCCCCTCTTCTGAAGCAGTTAAACTGTCTGGTGTTCCATGATGCTCAGTATTCAAATTCAACATAAGACTATTGGTTTCTTTCTCACTAAGGGAAATTGTCACACTACATTTTATTCCAATATCAGAGTAGTAAAGTCTTGCTTGGGTTCTTGAAGTCTAAATGTCTGTGTTGGAATTCTGGACCCAATAATTATTACTTGTGTGGTTGTGTGTCCTAATTCCATCATTAGTATTGCAGAGATAACAATTTACTTATTGTTTACACTTTTTTTTAGATGAATAAGTGAATTAAGTGCTAGAAGATGTCAAATTGCCATCACTAGACATTATTTACCACTTATTTATCTGGGAAGCACCTGATATACTGTATTATGTGAACTTCCTCAAATTATAGAGCACAGCATAAATCCCATTTGATTTTTTGGTAGTGCTTATAAGAACATAATACTGAGTAATGTATAAAAATTAATTTAATTTGTTATTGAACAAAGAAAGAAGTGCCTTTTTAGTTTACTTATTTGATCAATTTAAGCATTCATTGTGATCATTTGTGCTACACGGTTGACAGAATCCTTTAATATAACCAATGTATAATTGCTAAATAACCTTGGAATATTTCACCAAGGCACTTTACTTTAAAATCAGACCATAGGGAATAAAAAGATGGGCCAGGAACACTTTTGGAAATAAATAGAATGTGATTTTTGTTTTCCACAAACTGATGCCAACATAGTACCCAAAAGAGCTTTTTGTGATTCTTTTTGTGAGAAAAATGTTTTTAACAGGACTTGCATTAAGCAGAATTTTCCAAAGAAAGCTGTTATGATCTATCAAGTAAACAATGCATAATTAGCATTAAAACATTTTGTAAATCATTCCATTTCCTAAAGGCTCTTATTTACTGTACTATAAAGCTGATTTTATTGCCTACCTTTACTTTTTCTTTCATATTACTTTTTCCATTTTAGGATTTTTACAAGTCTGGATCATTCTAAACCAAAACTATACATCAGGATGAAATTTGAAAGCTCAATTTAATTAACTCCACAGAGATAATTATCTAATGTTTCCCGAAAATGCAATTGCTTGTTGTCTTTTAGATAAAACCTTGCAAATATACAGACCCATTATTTTTATTAAGATATGTTGTGTTGATAGAATAACTTCTATAAATCAGAAAAAAATAATGAAATTAAGATATTTTTACAAGGTCAGTAAATATCATTTGGGTACAAGATTTGTGCTCTTTCCCTGAATTTATGGAAAAATGGTGGATTTTTAATGAAATTCAAGGTGGTATAACAAGATACCCATAAACACTCAGAAGGCTAAGAACTTCCAGTTAACTTTGAAATTACACATTTCGCTGGTGGAATAATAAGAATTTAAGGCCAGAATTGATGGTCTAGCAGTATCTCTAAAGCAAGAGGAGAGGATTTAGAACTGCAAACATGTGAACTTTTTTTTTCTTCCTAATTAAGTATATGCTAGTTACAAAGATCCATGTCCAAAATTTTATCCTAAATTACTTATAGGAGGCTGTGTTTTGCTGCTGAGCTTCTGTCTGCTTATTGCCAGAGGATAATAGATAACCAGAGACTAGTTAGATAATCAAGATGGATCTTTAACCTAATTCTGTGTAGAATTAGACTTTGTCATCATGCTTAAGCTTATGTTTTCACCTAGAATATATGGAACTATATTTTTCAGTCTTCGTAATCTTATTGGAGAGATATAGAATAGGATGTTGTAGAGGAGCAGAATCTTTGGGGCACCTGGGTGCTCAGTGTGTGAAGTGTTTGCTTTCAACTCAGGTCATGACCTCAGGGTCCTGGGATGGAGCTCCACATTGGGCTCTATGCTTGGCAGGGAGCCTATTTCACCCCCCCACCCCTGCCTGCCTCTCTGCCTACTTGTGATCTCTGTCAAATAAATAAATAAAATCTTAAATAAAAAGGAAAAAGGAAAGCAAAATCTTTGTAGTCAATATAGTTGCAATCTAATCTGAACCCTTACCACCTTCACAATGTGGAAAGTTTATTGGGGAAGTTAATCTTTCTATGCATCAGCTCCCTATCCTAAAACAGGAATGTTAATTTGTAATTTATAGGGTTTTTAGAAGCTTCAGATGAGCTTCTGATTTCTGGTTTTCAGTCCAATGTGTAGTTGATGAGTTGCTGGAGGTTCAGGTTAGACTAACTTGAGAGTTAGAAACCCTGAGGAGGCCCAGTTGGGAAGACCTCCACACTTGCATACATTTTTTCTCTAAAAGCCCTACAAGGTTCTCATTGTCAAGATCAGAGAAAGAATTTCTTTGTGCTTCTAAATAAAGGAGGAAAAAGTGACCACACTGAAATATATCCAGAGCATTCTGTCCTCCTTAACAAGGAGAAACTGAGACTGAGACTTAATCATAGGAAGCTAGAACACCCAGGGGACAGTTCCAGATCATCTGGCTCTGGTGTTCGATGACCTTATGATGTGACCCCTCAGGATTATATATGTTTGCATACTTTTAAAATCTGTGGCTGGAGATCTGGTTTCCAGTCATCCTGGGTCCAGGTGCTGACTGAGATCCTTGCATGTGGGACACGGACATGTCTTGGCACGTTATCACTCCTGGGAGCTAATAAAATTATATTAGATACTTGGAAAATCACAAAGGTTTGAGAGACAACCAAAAGCTGGGGCGGAGCTGCATAAAAAGTTTCTTTATCCACATAAAGCCACTCCTTGAAGACTGTGAGACATGGATGCTTTTCCTACTGTATAGAAAACTAATACAGAGAGTCAAACAGAATAAAAACACAGATGAATACATTCTAAATGAAAGAGCAAGACAAAACCTTGGGTGGGGGGTGGGGAACTTAATGAAACAAAGATGAGTAATTTACTTGAAAAAAGTTCAAAGTAATAGTCATAAAGATGCTCACTGAACTGAGAAGAATGGATTAACACAGTGAGAGTTTCAACAAAGAGATGGGAAAGGTAAGGAAGTATCAAACAGAAGCCATAGAGCTGAAGAACATAATAATTGAACTGAAAAACACACTAGAGGGGTTAAACAACAGGCAAGATAAAGCAGAAGAAAGGATCAGTGAACTCAAAGACAGAACAATTAACCTCACCCATTTAGAGCATCAAAAAAGAAAAAAGAAAATAGCCTCAGGGAAGAACATCAAACAGCTAACATTCTTATTATAGAGGTCTCAGAGGGAAAAGAGACGGAAAGGGACATCAATCTTATTTGAAGAAATAATGGCTGAAAACTTCCTTAACCTGGGGAAGGAAACAGACATCCAGATTCAGGAAGTCCAAAGACTACACCAAGCTGAAAGCTTTTGCACAGCAGAGGTAACCATCAACAAAATGAAAAGTCAACCCACCAAATGAAATAAAATAATTGTAAATCATACATCTAATAATATACATATATATGAGACCTATATATGTATACACATACATATATAATAAGGGACTAATATCCAAAATATACAAAGAACTCATGCAACACAATAGCGAGAAAAGAAAAGGAAAAGGAAAAAAAGGAAAGAAAAGAAAGGAAAGGAAAGGAAAGGAAAGGAAAACTAATTTGAAAATAGAAAATCTGAATCGATATTTTAGTAAAGATTTACAGAGGGCCAACAGGGACATGAAAAGATACTCAACATCATTAATCATCAGGAAAATTGCAAATCAAAAACCACAATGAGATATCACCTCACACCCTTTAAAGGACCATTATCAAAAAGATTAGAAATAAGAAGTGTTGGAAAGGATGTGAAAAAAGGGAATACTTGTGTACTGAGATGAGAATGTAAATTGAAGCAACCACTATAAAAAACACTGAAAGTTCCTCAAAACATTAAAAACAGAACTTCTGTATGATTCAGCAATTCCATTTCTGGGTATTTATCTGAATAAAATAATAATTCAAATAGATGTATACCTCTCCATGTTTATTTCAACATTATTTACCATAGCCAAGCTATGGACACAACCTAAGTGTAATTCAGTGAGTAAATGAATAAAGAAGATGCAGTGTGTATATAATGGAATATTATTCTGCCATAAAAAGGATGAGAACTTGCCATGTGTGCCAATATGCCATAAGGCTTGGATAGGTATTTTTTTAGAAAAACACATTTTCCAATATCCATTTCCTAATTTCCCTTAAATAAAGACTTGAAAGTAATCCCTACACATATTATCTACACACCAATGCTTTGTTGACCAAAATAATTATTCTTTTGATGTTCAATGAGAAGAATGTTAAATAACGTATTTGATATGATTTTCTAAATGCCTGTATACCAAGACTTATCAACCAGAAATCCTCTTCAACAGAAATCTTTTAACTTATCTTTATACATTGAGTTGTCTTTCTAGAAGATTTAAAAAATTCATTTGGCAAATACTTACTGCAAATCTTACACTTACACTTATACCTATGCTGAGAACTTGCAATATGAACACATATAAGTCATTAAATTCACTTATGAAAAAGAACATGCACGTATAAATGCAATTTATAAGATAAAACTGGAATCCACTTAAAGCTTCCACTTCCATCTGGGAGATCAGGGAAATACTTGTAAATCTAGTAAACTTTGGATAATAAGTAGAATTTTTGCCTTCATTGAAAACTACATTAAGCCAAGAAACACATTAGAAATGGAAGCAACTTTCTAATGTATAACCAGTATAGATATACTATACTTTTGGTAACTTTCATGTTTTATCATTTGAATACTAATTATGAGCAGGGTAACAAACTAAATATTCCGAACTCTTGCTATACGCTAGATTGTTCAAGACATTTCTAAATGAATAAACAGAATCATGTATTTAATGTGTGAGATAAATATTATTGCCTCCAAATCCAGTTCCCTTTCCATTAAGTCAAGTTGATTCACAAAGGGTGTGGAAAGACATGCTCAATCAAGAGCAATAAATAAATCTACATTTCCATGAAGGAATGTCTAAATTGCTTGGAGAAATAGGAAGGAGGGGTAGACGGAATATAATCCTGTCTCCTGTATGTAGATTCTGAAATACTGTGTATTATTTTTCTATGCCATGTAATAAATTACCACACACATAGCTGCTTAAAGCAACATACATCAATTAGCTCAAAGCTCTGTAGATCAGAAGTCTAGGCACAGCATGACTGGCTTCTCTGTCAGTTTCTTTTCAGGCTGAAATCAAGGTGTTGGCTATACCTACTTTTTGTCTGGAGGCTCTTAGGATAAATCCACTTTCAAATTTAGTTCAAGTATTGGCAAAATTTTGTTCCTTATGGTTGTAGGGCTGAAGTCTGAGTGTACCTGCTGGCTATCTGGTTTGGGTTATTCTTAAGTCACCGAGACCACTAGAATATCCTTGCTACATGACCTTCTCTATCTTAAAGGGAAAAAAAAAAAAAAAAAAAAGACTTTCTCTCCTATCAAACCCCCATTATGCTTTTAGTCTCTCTGACTGAATCGTTGGCTTCAGTAATACATCAGTCCTTTTTCAGGGCTTACCTGATTAGGTCAGTCCCACTGAAGATAATCTCCCTTTATTAAAATGATCTGTGCCAAATGACAACCTAATCCTAGGAATGAAATCCATCATATTCACAGATCCTGGGATTATGCACTGCATGTACACCAAGGGATGGAGGATCTTGGAGGTCATATTAAAATTCTGCTGACCACACCCTGTGACTTTGTGTAAGTCATTTAAGCTCATAAAGGTAATTTTCCTGTAAATATAATAAAAATGCTTACTTCATAGGATGGTTGGGAGGGTTCCCAAGGGGTGATATATGAAAGCATTTAACACATTTTCTGGAAAACAATAATTATTATATTAGTGTTCTTTTAATTAGCAAATTAAAGAATAATGTAATTTTTTAACAGTGGAAATTAATCTAAATATCTTAATACACATATCTTATGAGTTGAAGAGTTTATGCAACTGGCAACTTCAGTTAAAAAATAATTTATATGACTTAAGCATCTTAAGCATCTTGATTAGAATGAGAAATAAATAAAAAATACAAATTTTTACACCCACTTTAATCACTCTATAAATGCTCATAAGATTCTGGTCTAAATCTAATCCCATTCCTTTTAATTCCTCATTAAACCGAATACTGTTCTGTGGCATAATTGAACTTATTCTTAATGAGAAAGTAGTAATCATTGAATTCGCCATTTATACACTAAATATGGATTGGATATTATTCTTCGTCTTGTCTGCTCATCTAGGCTACTCTTGCTGGGTTGGTTACTATTGAAAAATTCTGTGGTTAATTTCAAACAAGTCAGTGAAAAAATATGATCTATTAAGATGTCTGCATGCTTGTTAAACATTAAAAGGGGGGATCGCACATGGTAGATCTTACTCATTAAAAAATTATTATTTTTACATTAGTATAATGTATGGGTAGCACTTTAGAAGATTTGGACATAATAACAGATGCTTCAACATTAAAATAGTTTCCTAGTGCTAAAAGGTTTACAATTTAATGGTGCTGAGTAGATAGAATATTTTAAAAAATTATAAATAAAGGGATAATTATTTCTTTATAACATAAAATATTAATAGCTTAAAAATTCAACAACTCTGAAGGGAGGATTTTAAAAGAGCTTAAAACAAAATGCAAACTAATTTGGGATTCTGTACTTGCTTTTTGACACTTTAGGTAATCAGTTTTGTTGCCTTTGAAATGAGTACAATATATATACTCCTCTGCTTTATTTTCGGTGGGCATATAGTTCTTCAAGCTGAGGAAGGTGGTATCTATAAGGACTCTAAAAGTGATTTATCTGCTCAGAAAAAAATGCTTTGTAAAGGAAATTTTGTAGACTACAGATTTCTTTGACAAATCTAATATATTATTTGAGGTTTATTTGTTGTTTAAAAAAATGGATTTCAAATGTTGAGGGCAGGGTTTATCTTCAAGGTTTGAGAGGGTCTCTCCTCTAACAGAGGTCCTGTCCCACCAACTGTAACAATACAACCAGACCTGTAACTTCTCAGGTTTTCATTTTTTGCATTTACAAATTAATAGCATATTGACTCCTGTGCTTTCTTCAGATATAGGTGAGGATCAAAATGAGATAATAACTATGAAAAGGTTTTAATGACTTTAAATAAGGTGTACACATAAGGTTTTCCTAATGTACTAAAAAACGAAATTATTTTTTGTGTACAACATAACGATTCAACTCCCCCACTTCTCCCCAAGTGTAGCTGCCATCTAGTCACCATACAACGTCTTACAATACCATTGACTGTGTTCCCTATGTTGCGCCTTTCATCCCTGTGACTTATTTAAAAATATAAATTTATTGGTATGAAAATATTATCAGTATAAAACTGATATTTAGATCCGACCTGTAGATAATGAGACTAAGAGGTAATTAGACTGCGTTTCATTTTCAAATAGCTGTAACATAATATAACTATAATGTATATGTCACAAATATTTTTCCCTCTTTCTTCTTTTTTGCTCTCCTCCTGCTTCATATTGGAAAGAAATTATAAAAGGTATAGGTGGTTTCAATTTTTTCTCAAATGTTTCCAAAAACTGTAGTCAGAGAGGAAATGACCAAATATAATTACATGAAATGGGAATGGAAACTTCTATTGCATTAGACAGCATGGGTCAAGCATCTCTCAGAGAATCTGAAGAAAAGAAACCCAATGCCAAACAAATTACCACTGTCTAGCCTCATCTTTCGGTTCTTATAAAACTCTGTGTGCCTCGGACGCCTGGGTGGCTCAGTTGGTTGGGCAGCTGCCTTCGGCTTAGGTTGTGATCCCAGCGTCCTGGGATTGAGTCCCGCATCAAGCTCCTTGCTTGGCAGGGAGCCTGCTTCTCCCTCTGCCTCTGCCTGCCACTCTGTCTGCCTGTGCTTGCTCTCTCTCTCTCTCTAACAAATAAATAAATAAAATCTTTAGGAAAAAAAAAAAAA
>ML102093.1:0-53992 GCA_003697995.1 Taxidea taxus jeffersonii | reverse complement strand
TGTGTGTGTGTGTGTGTGTTTAATCCTTCTGTGATTCCCTGCTACTTGGAGAAGATTGTGGTCATGAATTTTTTGGTAACCTTCATATTTTTATGAATTCACCATATACCAAAAGCACTCTTATTTGGCTTCAAAATAATCAATAAATGGGAAAGTGTAAGAAAATGATTTCCAGGTAATCCAAATGAAGTTCAAAGATTATTTCTGGTGGTGATTCTCTCACTTTGTTAGATAATGCAAATAGAATACAAACATCCACAGTTTATGGTTTGTTTAGAATGTGCCGATGACTGTGCCAAAGGCTTTGAGTACATTGCTTCACTCAACTCTAAAAATAACTTTGAAAGGTAGATATCATTTTCCTATTTACAGATGAAAAATGGAGACTCAGAGTCTAAGCAGATTGTTTCAAGTCACAGAAATGAAGAGCATTGTATCCAATATTCAAACTTAAGTTCTTAACAGTAAGTACCCCTTGAATAAAAGATTAAAATGACAAAAATTAGAGCCTCTATAGGAGCAAACTGTTGGATATCTACAGTTGGGGACTTGGCAAACTTATAAGCCAGCATCTCCCAAACTGATATGAGTTATGAAGAATGCCAGATTATTTGTAGTCTATAAAAGTGTTATTGATAACACTTTTAATGTATTTTGGTACTTGTACATTTATTTTAATAGCACATTAAATTCATTATTTCACAGTGAGTACTGCTTAGGGTTAGGTCAAGTAAAAGTGAATACAACTCAAAAAATAAATAAATAATAGTACAGGTGAGCAACAAATATTATAAACTTTTGAAGGTAGCACAGATATTTTTAAAATCACTTCTCCAAACCACTGTTATTACACACTATAGTAGGGTAGGCATAAGGAAGAATGTTTAGCTGCATATTTGGTTTTGAATTATCATTTTTCTTTTCTAATTGTGTGGCAAAGAATCACTATTCTGGGTCATAGTAGTGATTGTATTCCTGTCTTTCTACTCAAAAAACTTCAGTTACCTGTTTTTATCTGCCCCATGTAATGATGCTATACCTTTAAGATACCTTAATCTGAATTTACAGACTGTTAGCCATGAGTCCCTACACATTGTTCAAAAAAAGTGTCATCTTATTTATATGGCTTATCACTTATCTGAACACAATATTTTATCATCTTTCTTCTAATGATCTCAGAAAACACTACCTATATCACTTCCTGTCCTATGTTAGAGTTGTAAATTTTCAGATATCTCCTGCAATCACATGTCCATAGTGAAAGCTTTTGAAAGCCAAAATTACCTTTCCCCACTTTGCTCTTTAGACCTGTCACAGTACCTGGCACATAACAATTTTATTATCAGAAGAAAAGGAATGGGAGAGTCTAGTTCAGCTTTAATGTTCCTTCCTGGTACTCAGGCTTGTTTTCTGGATGGGGTAGAACTAGTCTTTTTTGTAAAATTCATGAACAAGAGGAGGAAGAGATAGGAGATAAATTCCAGAGTGATTCAACATCAAGGCCAAGCAAATTTGTTCATAGGGAGGAGTTAGGAAGATGGAAAAAAAATACAGCAATGGGATGAAAAATGAGGAAAACAGACCAGAGAAGATCTAGATTGGAAGTTAGTAAAAGGGACCTGACCTGGAAATGTTTTCTGTTGAGAATTTGCCACTTTACATTGTATCAGTGATGGAGCTGTTAAGTGTTCCAACAATATGACACCATAGATTTTTCCTGAAGTGAATGAGTTCAGTGTACTTAATTTCACTAATGTGTACACAATAGAGGAGGCAATCTTGCCTGATGAATTATAGTCTAGGTAGAACAATTGTGAGTAACAGTATACATGTGTTTTTATAAGTTAAAGCCTGAGTCATTTACTGCATTAAGATTAAGAAAGATGTAACAAAAGATGTATTTTATTCCAATTATTTTTGAAAAACTTTCTGTTAGATCTACTTTTTATTGGAGAGAATGAATAAAGAATTAGTAGGCTACCTTAACCAGGAACTAAGAGCTACACACAGTCCTGGTAGTAAAAGTCAAGTCTCCGGTTGATTTGGCCTCAGCATTGTAGTAATAAAATAAGCATAGAATTTTTCCAGTATTGGAAAGCCACTGTTTTCACTTATTAAACTTCCATAGCTCTTCGCAGCCAAGATAATATTAGCAGCAAAATAAGGTTGCACTACACAGAAGAAATCTCCTAATTTGTTTTTTAATGCCAATAAGAAAAATAAGATTCCAATAATGCTATGATAGTGTGTGCGTTATAGTGGGCAATGCTTTGCTGCCCAGAGCAAACTCTGCAAATTGAGCTCAGGAGCAGCTTTTCTTTTTACTGCTAAGATCTTAATGCTGTCTTTTGCTGAGTGTGACCTATAGGACATGTCAGTGAATCTACCTAGGAATCAGCAGGGGAAAGTCATTTCAGACATAGACTCAAACCTAAGGATAAATCTGAACATAAAATCTGTTAGCATATATATTAGTGATAGTTGAACCTAGTTTGCTCACCTTATGAAGAACATGCTTGGCCTTTATAATTCATTTTTCTAAGTTCACTTTAATCATTTAAAAATCATGTAATTTAGGCAGAGGAACTTTATTAAAATTTTCTGTTCCTTTAAGAAAATCTTTGACCACTTGTAGGATTTTGTTTTACTGAGACTTCAATCAGTTTTGGCTCTATTAACATTTAAACATTGGCTACACAGACTTATTCTGTACACATGATGGACATTTTCCAAAGCCCCTAATTCCTTGTATTTATCTGCATAGCATCTTCCAGTTTTCCACATGCTTTTCAAATTCATGTTTTGTGTTGTCCTCACAACAATCTGCATTGTAAGCAGAAGATTTGTTGTAATCCCCAATCTATTGGTAAAGAAACAGGTTCCATGAGGTCAATTAGCTGGTTATTGTCAAAAGTAAGTCTTGAATCAAAATAAATTCACTTCTCATCCAACATTCATATCCTTTGTCTTTTATACACAATCAGACACAAGAAGCTAATAATTAAATATGTAAAGACAAATTAAATTGATCTAGCATTTTAGAAAGCTTTAGAGGTGATCAATAGAACAAATTAATTGAGGATCATCTATGGGCCAAGAATTGTGTAAAACTTTCTTTTTTTGGGGGGGGATTTTCTTATATAGATAAGTTGCTATGGGTTTTTTAACCTGGATAATACTTTATGGAACTGTCTAGAATTGGTGTTCTCACTATAAGGTGGTATAAATTCAGATACCATGGTAGACTTGACAGACTTTATAATTTCGCATTGCTAACTATTTGAAACCATAGCCAGGGTGAGTGCCCCACATCAATGCCATATTCTTGACATCATGAGTACTATGGGTTAAATATTGTCCTTCAAGAATTCAGAACATTTGAATGTGACTTTATTTGAAACTAAAGTTTTTACAGATGCATTGAGTGAACATCTTGAAATGAAATCATATTGGATTTAGGGTATATCTTAAATCCAGTGTTAATAACCTTATGAGAAAGGCAGAGAATGCAAAGGTAGGGGGAGGTCCTGTGAAGGTGGATGCACTGATTAGAGATGGAGTCACAGGCCAAGACATGTGTGGACTAGCAGAAATGCTCAGAAGCAAGGAAGAAGACAGAGAGGGCTCTTTTTGTTGTTGTTGTTTTTTAAGATTTTATTTATTTATTTGCCTGAGAGAGTGAGAGTGAGCACAGGCAGACAGAGTGGCAGGCAGGGGCAGAGGGAGAAGCAGGCTCCCTGCCAAGCAAGGAGCCCGATGTGAGACTCGATCCCAGGATGTTGGGATCATGACCTGAGCCAAAGGCAGCTGCTTAACCAACTGAGCCACCCAGGCATCCCCAGAGAGGGTTTTTGACAAGAGTTTTTGGATGCAGCAGGGCCCTGCTGACATTTTTATTTTGGTCTTCTATCTTCTTATTTATTTATTTATTTATTTATTTATTTATTTATTTATTTTATTGGGGGGGAGCGTCTATCTTCTGTAACTATGAGAGAATAAATATATATTGTCTTAAGCAATCAACTTTGTGATCATTTGTTATGGCAGTCCTAGTAACTACTATAGTGAGCAGAAACTTAGTGGATAAGATAGCTCCTTTTAATCCCTGGTTTTATGTAGGGAGCGCGAGACCAGCATATTATGATACATTGGATTCTACTTTTGGCCTTCTCTGGGCATTAAAAATCCAAATGTAGACTTATTTGGTCATATGTTTCCTATGCGTTTTTTGGCTTCAACTTACTCTCATTACTTTATGTCTTTGCTCCCCCTTATTTGTGGAACTTGCCAGTTTCAACTTTTTGTTTTGAGACCAACAACATACTTTCCTTTTTCTTTGTCATATTCCACCTAAGATTGGACTGTGCATTATAGGCAAACTTTCTGCCAATCTCTCCCCTCCTTGTCTTCCACCCTGGTTAGACAGCTCTAAGTTAAAAAAAAAAAAATCCCATTTTAGGGCAGGGGCTAGATACAATGTAGTTAATACATAAATTTGGCTTAATCTTTCTTGAATGGGAATAAAATGACACATTCTCAAAAACACTTTTCTCTTAGTGATCTAAAATGGTTTCCTTTTGCACTGAAATTTCTGAATTTTCACAATGTCTTAAACAAACCCAAAGCATGTTTTGCAAAGGCACGGTTCATTTTCTCTTTAAATGAAAAAATTAAAAAAAAAATCTTAAAAATGCCCTTTTTTGAGAACCTTGGAACTCCCAAAAGGCCTGCATGTGTTGGGGTGGTACTACAAAAATGATGATTTTAGTGTTAACATTTATGTTATTTGTATCTTTAGTATTTATTCTCTATGTGGTTTTAGAGCACAAATATCAGTTCTACTTTGGGTTTCTGAGATAAAAGGAGGAATATTTTTATGTTTTAATGCTCTCTCCCTTTTTTCCCGCAAGTTTTTTGCCTGTGGGAAACCAATACAGAATTGTTTGAACTAAATGTTATAGAGCAGCTGTGTTAATGAAAGCATTTGTTTTCATTTATTTTATGTGCACATACCTAAAGAGTTATGCAACAGCTATACATTTATAAATCTAATGAATGGATATCATAAATAAACACAGGAATAGGCTTCAGTTAGAAACCAAAATTTGCAGTTAAAAGAATTATATAAACTGCACAAATAGACAGGAAATTCCAACTCTGTGAGATTTCTTGGGACAACAGTATATCATCACTTACTTTTAGTTTTACATCATTTTCTATTAATATCTCATACCTGAACTTTTTCACCATTTAAAAAATACAATATAGAGTTAATTGATGCATACAGTTGGAATATGACCTATTGAGCTAAATGAGAGCTGAAAAATGCCAACTTAAATATGATATGATGTGGTCACATTTATTTAACTTATGAATAGAAGGAATTAATAAAGTATAAACAATCTTTCATAATACTTACTTGAAAATAGTGAAAATACACAGATAGTAGAACCAATGCTAACAATTTTGAATAAAACTTATCCCAAAGTTTCATCTCCCAAAATAACTTTTACTTTGATATTTTACAAAATTTAAAATTTTAGGGGTAACTTCCAGTCTCAGCTTTGACACATAAAGAGCTTTGAGGTCATAACCACCATCCTTACAATAAGACAAAGTAGACTAGCTGAAAAGCAAGGAATTTTCTTGGACCCATCAGAAAACTGAGGTTGTTGGAGAAACTGCCACCTCAAAATTGAGAGAGACATGTGGATCCAGAGATTCACAACTGAGGTCTACACACCTGGAGCAGAAGCCACTGGAGTCACATATTGATAAGAACATATAATTTTAATTAAATTTAATTAATTTTATCAGATCAACTGACAAATTGGTGGAGGCTGGGTATGAGCTAGCAGAAGAGTGAGAAAATCATGAAGGCTGGAGTCTAATAGAGATCTGTACACTCCTGTGGGGTTTGCCTATGCTCCCCCCACCAAGTTCTTAAAAGGAGGAGCCAAGAAAGGTCTCCTAGAGGCCTTAGCTGAGAGCAAATACTAATCACTATGAAACAGAACCAGTGCTTTCTCCCATCAGAAAAGCCAACCTTCCAAGAAAAAAATCAATACCAGAGTCTTGACCTTTCTTAGAGAAGAGCCCTGCTACCACTCCAGTCACACTTGCCTTCCTTTCTCAGCAAAGAACAGTAGGCACGCCATACCAGCAAAGAAATATTTGTGAATGCCAATGTATGCACACACAGGCTCACTGAAACACCGAGATTTAATCTTAAGATTCTAGATCATTCCTCTTCCCCACACCGTACTACCACCCCAACAGGACTCTAGTATAAAAAAGATTAAAAAGCTGTGAGCCATAGATATGTAAGAGGAGCTCATTTTCTTACTATTGTAGAACATGGGTTTCTATCTTTGGCCTTATCCAGGTGTTAGAAGTTCAGATGTGGACATATCTGGTCACACAATTTCCAGGTATTTTTTTGGCATCAACTCATTCTCACTTTTCTAGGTTCAAATTCCTCTTCATTTCTGGCAGTGACTGGTTTTACCTCTTTGTTTTGAGACTTGTAATATATTTATATTTTTAGCTACATCTTAGTAAAACTAAGCTCAATAACACAGACAAAAATAAAAACACTATAGGAAATGAAAGCTTAGTATCTACAGCTACAGTAAAAATTAAATACAGCCCAATTCCTAGTCAGGTTATCATGAAAAAATAATGGATTAAGAAAAAACAGAAGAGAATATCCAACAACAGTGGGATAATTCAGAAAGATACAATTTATGTGTAAAACTTTTCAAAGTTAATCACAGATAAAACCCACAGATTCAGGAAACTAAGAGAACACAAAATCTGGCAAATATCCAAAATAATTACATTTGGCATAATTACATTATATCACCTTCAGAAATGCAAAGACAAAGAGAAAATCTTGAAATAATCCAGGGTAGGGAAGAAATGTTAGCATATAGAGGAAAAAGAATAGGAATTATGGTAGACTTCTCATCAGTAGACATGAGAGCAAGAATAGAGCAAACTGAAATAGTTAGTGTGTTGAAAAAAGAAAACCTATATTTCCTTAAGTGAAAGGTTTAACTGAAATAATCCTTTAAAAGTAAAGGAGAAATAAAGGATTTTTTCACACAAAATAGGGACTTTGTTGGCAATATAACTGCCTTACAATACATGTAAAAAATTTTTTTAACACTTAGGGAGAAAGAAAATAAAGTAGTTCAAAAACTCAGATCTACATAAATAAATAAATAAATAAATAATGTTGGAAAAATAATAAATAAAACTAAACTAAAATTTATTTCTTCTTAATTGGTCTAAAATACAGCATATGGATAAGTGAAATGAATAACAGCAATGTTTTAAAGGATGGAAGGAAATAATTGTGAATACTCTATTATAAGTTCCCTATACTACACATGAGGAGATATAGTGTTACCTGGAGAAGCACATATAGTACTTAAAAATGTATATGAAAACTATAAAGCAAACACTAAAAAATGTTTGCTATAGTAGGAAAGAAGATAAAAAGTAGTCATGTAAAATGCTCAGTTAAAAACACAAAAGAAGGGAAAAAGTGGGAAAAAAGAAAAAAAGTACAATGAAAAGTAAACAGTTACAACCATGGTTGATATTAATCCAATTTATCAATAATCACTTTAGATATGTACTATCCATTATAATTTTTTAAAAAAATATTAAGAGAAAAGCTAGATAAAAAGAATCTGCAAAAAGAACAGAGACAAAACAAGACATGTAGTCTTAAGAAATCTAATTTAAAGACTGATAGATTAAAAGTAAAAGATGTAAAGATCATGCTAAAACTAAGGAAAAGAAAGCTGGAGTAGCCATATTAATATAGGACAAAACAGACTTCAGAACAAAGCAATTACCAGAGATAAGTTAGTACATCACCTAAATGATAAAGAGGTCAATCCTCCAAGTTTTGGCACTTCTAAATGTGTTTGCACTTAACTATTGAGTGTCAAAATATGATCCCCAAACTGCTGAAATTAAAGAGAAACAAATCCAGTATTATAGTATGAGATTTGAACACTCCCTTTTAGTAATTACAGATCAAGTAAGCAGACTATCAGTAAGTACACAGTTGATCTGACAACGCTATTAACTTGATCTAATTGATCTTTACAAAATACCACATCTGACACTAGTAGAATGCATATTCTTCTTAAGTTCATATGGTGTTATCACCAAGATAGATCATTTTGGATATAAAGCACACCTGAACAATTTTAAAAGAGTAGGAATCATATAAAGTATGTTCTTAAACCACAATGCAATGAAACTATAAATCAATAAAGCAAAGATTTGGATATCAACACTACAATTTTAAATACTCATGAATCAAAGAAGTCTTTTTTTTTTTTTAAGCATTCTTTTTTTGAAGATGTTACTTATTTGACAGAGAGAGAGTGAGAGAACACAAGCAGGGGGAGTGGCAGAGGAGAGGGAGAAGCAGACTCCCTGCTGAGCAGGGAGCTCAATTCAGGGCTCAATCCCAGGACCCTGAAATCATGACCTGAGATGAAGACAGATGCTTCACTGAGCCACCCAGGTGCCCCAAATCAAAGAAGTCTTAAGAAAAATTAAAAATTATTTTTACTTAAAAAATTAAAATGCAAGATTAAGATTTATGGAATGTAGCAAAAACAGTGCTTAGAAGGGAATTTATTGCACTAAATACATATATTTGCGAAGAGTAAATAATTTAAAATTGAAACTTAAGCTTCTACCTTAAGAAACTAGAATAAAGAGAGTAATATAAGCCTAAATAAGCAATAGGAAATAAAAACTAAAAATTAGAGCAGAAATCAATAAAATTGAAAAAGGATAACAACAGGTAAAATAGCAAAAGCTTGTTCTTTGAAAAGATAAGTAAAATTCAAAACTTTCTAAACAGGTTAACAAAAAGAAGAGAAAGAGAGAGAGAGGAAACCCTAATTACTAATGTTCTAAAAAAAGGAGGAGCTATCACTAATGATCCTATGGGCATCAAAAAGATAATGAAATGTTAAGAGAGGGGGTGCGTTCAATGGGTTTTGGTTTTAGTAGGAGACTTCTAATGTCTACTTCAAATGCTCATTCAAAGAAATTCAGGCATTGACAAAGAAATGTGGGAGTGATCTAGCAGGAGTCCATTCAGAGTGGGTGATGAAGAGCTTCTCAGAAAGGAAAACATCTTCAAAGAAGACAGAATGATGGTTAAAGTCAATAATAAAGTTGTAGCTGTGAGGGAAAAACTAGTGCCCTGACTACAGCCTAGATTCTGTTAAATACAATTATCCTTAATGTCTGTATTTATCCTAGAGATAAGAAAGAAAAAAAAAGGAAGGAAGGAAGGAAGGGAGGAAGGAAGGAAGGTTGAAAGAAAGAAAGAAAAAAATAAATAAAGGGAAGAGATGTAAAATGGAAGAGGAAGGTAGAGAGAGGGAGGGCAGGTGAGAAGAGAGAAGAGAGAAGAGGAAAAGAGAAATATATGATTAAAAATACTCTATTTTGTTGAACTCCAGTCTCTGGTGCATAAGCAACATGCTCCAAGAAATGTGCAGAGGGAGACAGAAAGGCAAGGAAATAATCATCTCTAGGACAACCATGTGGTTTTGATACCACAAATCAAAGAATGTGGGGGAGAGAGGAAATGGTAACTCACTCACAATATGGACGTTGATATGGATTAATGTATCACTTTAGCTGAATGCTCACTTTTCTACCTCCTACCCTCTTCTCAACCACTGAAACCACTCTTGTCATTGTTGCCAACAACAACGTCTGTTGTGCCAAATCCAATATTTTAGTCTCAGTATTCATTTTACTCCACTCTGTGGAAGCAATTGATGAAGTTGATCACATTTTCTGCCTTGAAACTCTTCTTTGCATGACTTTTAGAATATTATATTTACTTGGATTTCATTCTACCTCCGCCTATGCCTTCTCTACCTTTGTTTGGTAATTTTCATATTTTCTCCCACTTCTCCCCTGAGCTTTGGCCAAATATACCTAAGTGTTCAATATATTTCTACTAGAATGTTTAATAAACTCTCAAATTTAACATGTCTCCAATATCATGATTTTCTCTTCCTACCCCTTTTCCCACTTCAGCAAATGGCATCACTATTATTTCAGTCACTAAGGCCAAAAAACTTCTGACCATCATTGATTTTTTTTCCCTTGTAGACCATATCATCTGTAAATCCTATTATTTATACTTTCAAAATGGATCCAAAATGCAACCAGTTCTTACCACTACCACCTACACTGGTTAATTCTTATCCAAGCTACATTATTTTTCCTTAGTGATGTAGTAGCCTTTTGGCTGGTCTCCCTGCCTTTGCTGTAGTAGCCAACTAGATATTCTCAAAAAGCAGTGAGGGCTTTTATTTATTTATTTTTTTAATTTTTAGAAAAGATTTATTTATTTATTTATTTATTTATTTATTTATTTATTTATTTGAGAGAGAAAGATAGTGCATGGGTGGTGGGACAAAGGGAGAGAATCTTCAAGAACACTCCAAACTGAGCAGGGACCCCAATGTAGGATTCCATCTCACAAACCATGAAATCGTGATCTGAGCCAAAACCAAGAGTTGCATGCTTAACCCACTGAGCCACCCAGGGGACTTTGCAGTCAAATCTTTTAAATCATAAAAAGAGACAATGTCTCTTTTTTCTTCAAAATTCTCCATGGTTTCTGGTTCTAAAGCACAACTGCATTCTAACAAGTACAGCCTGAGCAGACTGAAAAACCAACTTTTCTTGAATCCATGAAGGAAAGGAAGACACAGAATGAACCACTGTCTCCCAAGTGGACAAGAAGGTGAATACAAGTCATCACAGCTTACCTAAAAAGAGACTCACAAGCAGAAATCACTGTGCAAACCAATGTTAGGGTAAGGTAACCAAACTTTTACTAACAAATTGCTGGAGTCTCAATGTGGACCGCTCAATGTGAGAAACTTTATGGGGGCCCAATCATAAGGACTCCCTGACTAATATTGTGAAATGTACCTCTAGGAGCTCACCCAGGCTCCCACAGTAAATATTGAAGTTAAATCCCTTTGTGTTTTTAAAGAAGGAGGGAAAGAATCATTTTGAAATACACTATAGAACTCTCTTTTTAATAAGGCCTGCCTTGAAGGGAGGCTAATTAACCAAACCTAAATTGATTAGATTTTATCAGAGGCTAACTGACCTGAGAGAAGGAAAATACCAACTTCAGCTAGTTGGAGCCATCGTGTTCTACCTTTAGGGAGAGGGAAAGAAAAAAAAAGAGAGAGAGAGAGAGATCAAAACTCTTGTGAAGTTCAGCCCAGAGATACAGGCTTTCTAAAAGACTGAAACCTAATCATAGAATTATAGAATGCTTCCCATGTGCCCAAACTTGACCTCCACATTACTAAGTCCTGTTTACAGCAGCTAATTTTACCCAGTACATCATATCCACTTTTAAAGAAAATTGTAGGGTATGCCAAAAAGACAAAAAATACAAGTTGAAGAGACAGAACAAACATCAGAACCAGACATGGCAGAGATATTGAAATTATCATATGACAAATTTAAAACAATTATGATTTATACAGCAAGGACTCTAATGAATAAAGTAGACAGCATATAAGACCAATAAGCAATGTAAGCAAAGATATAAAAATCCCAACAGAGAACTGAATAGCAATGCTAAATACAAAAAACATGTAACATAAATAAATAATGATTTTGATAGACATATTAGTAGACTGGACACAGCTGAAGAAAGAATCTCAGAATTAGATGACATATCAATAGAACAGAAAACTGAAGCACAAAGAATAAAAAGAGGGAAAAGACAATACATGAGAAGTGTGGGACAAATACAAAAGATGTAATATGTATAATGGTAATATCAGGAGGAGAAAAAAAGAAGGAGAGAAATATTTGAAACAATAATGACTGAAAATTTCTGTAAATTGGAGTCAGGCACCAATTCACAGATACAGGAAGCTAGGTGAACAACAAACGGGATAAGTGCCAAAACAAACAAACAGGAAACACTACACCTAGGATTATTATTTTTAAACTACAAATACAAAGAAAAAAATCCTAAAAGAAGTCAAAGGCAAAAAACATATAGAAGAGTAAAGATATGAATTACATCCAACTGCTCCTCAAAAACCAGGCAAGCAAGAAGAGAATTGAGTGAAATATTTAAAGTGCTGGGACACCTGTGTGGCTCAGTCAGTTAAATGTCTGCCTTCAGCTCAGGTCATGATCACAGGATCCTGGGATTGAATCCCTTATCAGGTTCCTTGCTTAGCAGGGAGCCTGCTTCTCCTTCTGCCTACCACTCCCCCTGCTTGTGCTCATGCACTGTCTCTCTCTCTCTGTCTCTCTCTCTCTCCCTGACAAATAAATAAATAAAATCTTTTAAAAAATGTTTCAAGTGTTGAGAGAAAAAAACAAACACCAACCTAGAATTCTTTACCTTACAAAATTATCCTTCAAAAGTGAAAGAGAAATAAACTTTCTGAGGCATACAAAACTTGAGGGAATTTGCTGCTAGTAGACCTACCTTGAAAAAATGTTAAAAGAAGTTCTTTAGAGAGAAGAAAAATAATATAGGTCAAAAATTCACGCTTACATAAAATAAAAAGAGCATTGAAGAAGGAATCAGTGAAAGTAAGATTTTTTTTTATTTTTCTTATTCTTAATTTATCTAGCAGACAACAGTTTGTTCAAAGCAGTAGTAATGATGCATTTAATTGTATATGCTTATCTACTTACCTATCTACCTATCCATTTATCTACATACATATCCTTATGAACGCTTATATAAAAGTGAAGTGAATGACAGCAATGATAAAAGGAACAGGAGAGGGCACCTGGGTTGCTCAGTTGGTTAAGGGTCTGCCCTTGGCTCAAGTCATGACCTCAGGGTCTCAGGGTCAGGCTCCCTGCACAGCTGGGGTCTGCTTCTCCCTCTCCCTCTCTCAAATAAATAAATAAAATATTTAAAAAAATGAAAACAAAAATAAAAGGAACAGGTAAGGAATTGAGATTATTTTGTTATTATAAAGTATGAAAATGGATTAGGATTAGCTGACATTTTGTGTGCATGTGTGTTGTAGACCCTATAACATCTCCCTCCAAAAAGGTAAAAAAAGAAATGTAATTGATACACTAATAAACACTAATAAGTTATAAAAGGAGAAAAGAAGGAATAATATAAAATGCTCGATTAAAACTACAATAGGCAGAAAAATGGTGGAAGACAAACAGAAATAAAGAAAGGACAGCAAATAGAAAACAGTAAGGAACATGGTAATATTAATCCAAAGATAGAGAAATCACTCTAAATATCAATATTCTAAATGTATTGATTAAAATACAGAGAGAGAAGGGATAAAAAATTAATAACTACATATTGTCTACAAGAAATTCACTTAAAATAAAAGACATGTAGATTAAAGGTAAGTGGATAAAGAAAAATGTATTATGTTAACATTAATCAAAAGAAAACAGGAATAGATAAATTAATTTCAGACTTCAAAGCAGGAAAAGTTGTAAATGGCAAAGAAGGGTGTTACATAATAATAAAGGGATTATTCTTTTTTTTAAGATTTTATTTATTTATTTGACAGACAGAGATCACAAGCAGGAAGAGAGAGAGGAGGAAACAGGCTCCCTGCTGAGCAGAGAGCCCCATGAGGGGCTTGATCCCAGGATCCCGGGATCATGACCGAGCCGAAGGCAGAGGCTTTAACCCACTGAGCCACCCAGGTGCCCCTAAAGGGATTATTCTTAAAGAGAACATAACATCCTTAGTATGTATGCATCTAAGAACAGTGTCAAACTTTGTGAGGCTAAAACCATTAGAATTACAAGGAGAAATTGATGAATCCACTTTCATTTTTGGAAGGACTTCAACACCCCTCTATTAGAAATGAACAGATCCAGAAGACAGAAAATTAATATGAACATAGTTGAACTCAATGATTTACCTTTATATACCTGTTAGAATTGTCAAAATGCAAAACACTGTCGTCACCAAAGGCTGGTGAGGATGTGCAGGAACAGGATGTTACATTCATTGTTGGTAAGAATAAGCTAAGTGCAGCCAGTTTAGAAGACAATTTCTTGATTTCTTAAAAGACTAAGCCTACTTGTATTTGATCTAGCAACCATGCTCCTTGGTATTTACCCAAAGGAGTTCAAAACTTATATTTACACAAAAACCTGCACAGGGATGCTTATAGCATCTTTATTCATAATTGTCCAAACTTGGAAAAAACCAAGATGTTTTTAGTAGGTGAACAAATTAAAAAGAAAATGAGAACATCCAGATAATAGACTCAATAGTGAAAGACATGAACTACCAAGCCATGAAAAGACATGAAGAAACCTTAAATGTACATTATTAATGAAAGTAGCTGATTTTAAAGAGTAGATACTTAATGATTCAAGTATACGACAGTCTGGAAAAGGCAAATTTATGGAGATATTAGAAACATCAGTGTTTTCCAGGTGTTGGCGACAGAGGAGATATGAATAGGTTAGACAAAAAGGATATCTAGTGCAGGGAAAATACTCTGTGGGGTACCATAATGATGGACACATGTCATTCTACATTTACTCAATTCTATAGAACGTACATCAAGTGTGAACCTTCATGTCAACTATGGAGTTTGGGTGATTATGATGGGTCAATGTAAGTTCATTATTTGCGACAAAAGTACAATTTGGTAAGGAATATTGATAATGGGGGATTTGATTTTACAGTGGTGCAAAAATGATACACATTTACTAGAAACCACACTTCAAATTTTGAGTTTAAATCTTTTCCCAAATTTTGAGTTTAAATCTTTTCCCAAACTAGGCGGTATGATCTCCCATGATGCTGGACAGAGGCAGCCAACCATGGCTCCCAGCCAAAACATGATCACAAGGGTGAACTACTGATACACTTATGACCATTCTGTACCTGAACAACTGTTCTGTTCACTTACAGTACAGTCTTCAATAAGTTACATGAGATATTCAACATTTTATTATAAAATAGTTTTTGTTTTAAATTTTTATTTTTATTTAAACTATAATGTAACCCCACCACCCTCTCCCAACCCCTCTCCCCCCCAGCCTCCTAAGTTTGTTTTATGACATTAAGAGTCTCTTTTGGTTTGTCTCCCTCCTGATCCCATCTTGTTTCATTTATTCTTTTCCTACCCCCTTAACCCCCACCCCCATTGCATCTCCACTCCCTCATATCAGGGAGATCATATAGTTGTCTTTCTCCGATTGACTTATTTCACTAAGCATAATACCCTCTAGTTCCATCCATGTCATCGCAAATGGTAAGATTTCAGTCAACAAAACCAAAAGACAACTGACAGAATGGGAGAAGATATTTGCAAACGACCTATCAGATAAAGGGCTAGTATCCAAAATCTATAAAGAGCTTAGCAAACTCAACACCTAAAATAGTTTTTGTTTTAGATGACTTTGCCCAACTTTAGGCTAATGTAAGCGTTCTGAACACATTTAAGGCAGGCTAGGCTAAGCTATGATTTTGGGTAAGTTAGATATATTAAATGCATGTCCAGAGGCACCTGAGTGGTTCAGTTGGTTAAGCAGCTGCCTTCGGTTCAGGTCATGATCCCAGGATCCTGGGATCTGGTCTCCCTGTTCAATGGGAAACCTGCTTCTGCCCCTCCTCCCTGCTCATCCTGTCTCTCTCTTATGCTCTTAAATAAATAAATAAAAATTTTAAAAAGTTTTAAAGAATGCATTTTAATGTACAGTTTTGCCAATTTATGATGGTTTTTTTTTTTGGTACATAACCCATTGTAAGTCAAGGAAGATCAGTATGTGGTGGGTAGGAAGTACATGGGAAATCTCTGTACCTTCTTCTCAATTTTGCTATGAACACAACACTGCTCTAAATAAAGAAAGACTTAATAAAATTAAGGCAAAATAGAACAACAAAAATCTCTCCAGTGATTTCTCAGCATACTAAAATAACACTTAAACTCCTGACTACTCTTTTTGAGGCCTTATAAGATCAATTCTCTGTTCAAGTTGATTCCTATAACTCTTCCTCTCTCTTCCTCTCTTTCATCTATATTGATTATGTTTTTCAAATTCAGTGAACATTTTTTGCTTAGAACTGAACAGACAGGACCAATACTCTGAGTTCTGTGCTTGAGACAACCTCTGTTTTGACCTTCTTATGGTCCTCACTTCAAAGGGCCAGAAGTTCTTGGTACACTCAGCTCTTCTGGACTATGTTGTCTATCAGACCTGGAATTTTATGTTCTTTTGGGGCCTGTTTGGTAGATCTGTCCTCCAGAGGGCAAACTGCCCCACATGTTTTACCCACTCCACCACAGGTGTTTATGGGTACAACCATGGACTGGTGATGGCCAGATGTTCTTCTGGGTTGGGGTTGCAGACACATTTCGACACACAGATTGTGATGTTCATAAGGAGTTGCATAAGGTCCCTCGCAGTGCCGAGTGGGAAAAAAAGAAAGGCAGACTGTGGGCCTAGGATCTGGAGCCACAGTCTAGCTCTCCCTGCTTAGGCACATTCCTGCATAATAATGCAAGATGTCTGGAAGTTAAAATTTAATGTGACCCTCCAGGTTTTCATGGAGGTGTATTTGTCAAAGATGTAGGTGGTACATTTTTTTATTTAACAATTGTTTGTTTTAATTTAATGTTTTGAAAATAATTTACAGATATAAATGCTAAAAATACACAAAGTATATTAATTGGTGAAATGAATACTTGACTGACTCTTAAACATTGCTTTTTCTCCTCTACATTGTCAAAAGAATTACTCATTACTACAAATTCCTTGACAGATTTTTATTATTTTACATATTACTAGAAACATGTATGAATTCTAAAGGCATAGCTGCATATAATTTCTTTACTCTTTTAGTTGACCAAAAGTGCTACAAATTCACAAGAAGTTGATTTTTTTAAATGAGAAGCTAAGAAAAATTGTAGAACACTTAATAATAAACTATGACAATTTGGGGAGTTAGTCATTTCATTCTTTTGTGCACAGACATTAAAACTGAGTGAACATTGATGAAATTCTTAAAAACAAACAAAGAAAATCAGTGCAAAATATAATATATTGTAGACCATTTTCCATACCCATATGGAATATTTTCCCCATGTACTCATTATATACTATAACCTTATTTTGAGAAATTTGCTGACTTCAAGATAAATGACCTATGCTACTTAATAGTGAACATCAGAAATTGTGTGTACGAATGTTCATGTCTTAATATTTTTGACTCTGGCTAAAATTATAAGCCATGAGCTTTTCTAATTTACCCACAAGTATAACTGCAATTATTTTTCTCAAGGAAAATTAACCCTAACAATTGATAAAGTGCTCATAACTGAAATGTACTTAATATATCTATAAACTGTTATGCTGTCATTTCTTTATGGCTATTTAGATTTGCATACACAAAACCAATGTTTTGGTAACAGCACCAAGTGTTTCATATGTAAGACATTATTCACAGTATGTTTCCTGTTATTTTGCATAGCATTATTCTTTGTGAAAATAATGTTTTGGCCTCGGGAGGAATATTGCCATTGAATGCACAGCAATATATTTTTGGTATGGAGCCATGGTGCTATGGTTTAATTTTTTAAAAATTACCTTGGCAGTCAAGTCAACAGAGCTAAGGTACGAGAGAGAGTCAGAGAGACCAGGAAAGGGGAAGAGAGGAATAAATTATAGAGTACATAGACAATTTCACTTTATTCTTAAATCTGACAGTCAATTTGTTGATAGATATAAGGAGATAGCTTTTAAAAAAATATGTATTACTTGGCCTTCTGAGTGGCATGTGTCTTTTACATAAATTACTTGTTGTTTAAATATTGAAAGTATAAAATATAAAATGGCTGGTGAAAATAAAGTGATTGCTTCTTTGTGAAGTAATTTCACCTTAGTGGTGTATATTATGAGTGAGTTTAATAATAATAACTATAGAATTCCTATTAGTTCTTTCTAACTTTTAATTTTTCTTTAGAGAAAGAAACCTGTCTTTGTCAGTAAAGAAAAAAGTTATAAGCTACTGTTTTACTGTTCTCAGTCCCAAATTTCCATGTATTTTCACATTATATTTACATTAATGTGCACATACATGTCTTAGTACAGCAGAACCCTTCTCTATTCAGAACCACCTCTCTGTCCCACTGATTATGTGTTCTCTTAGTCTCTGGTAAATTGCCTTGGGTTCAGTAATAATGGAATACATATTTGTTGAATAGACATGTCCTGGGCCAAAAAGTCAAAATCCTTTAAATAATTAAACTGGCTTAAATGTCAAAATATTTTAAGCATGTCTGATTGTGCATATATACAGACATCTGGCAAAATTATTATTTATAAAAATATTAGATGTCTCAAGATCTTGATGTGTTTCAACAAGTAAGCAATGAATGTGGTTCAATTTTTCCTTTATATCAAAATGATACAGGTACATAGGTTTGTTGTAAAGATAAATGGTGCCTGCATACATTTTTGTAAAATTTGTGATAACAAATTCAACTTATTTATAAAAGGATGCATTTCCATATTGGACTGTCTATATGTTTGCAAATATCCACTGACTATATGGTCAACCAACTTTCCCAACATATTTGTCATATCTGCATTTTCTTTGGATTCAGTTCTTAACCCAGTCCTATTGCTTCCCCATGAAATGTTTTCTTTGAAGTCAATGGAAGCTCTGCATGTGGGAGAGATTCATGGAGTGTGGAGAGAGATGAGAATTGCAAATGTGATTCTGAAACATCATAAAAAACATACTTATTCAAAAATTTAAACAACTAAGCTTATAGTTGATATATAATGTCAATGCATTTATATTCCAAAACCTCCAACATGACTTGATTCTTTGTTTTGCTTGCAGTGGTTATTTCTAATACCTTTAGAATATAAAATTGTAAATGTCAGCAACAACCTCAGTGAGTGTCTATGTCCTTATTTATGAGACTCTACAAGCAGCAATATTTTAGCATCACATACACCTCAAACCTATCATGCCTCCAAATATCTAAGCTTTTCTTCTTATACCCCTCAATTTTTCCTCTCTACTATTGTATTGCTATTGCTCCTTCCTGAACATTCCATCTTGCCCATCTTAACAGTTATCCCTCTCTCTTCTTTTTTATAGTGAGCTCCTTGAAGATACCAGCAGTCTTTGCCCCTGAAGCCTCTCCTCCCATGTTCTTGAACCCACTCTAACCACACTGTCATCCCCACCGATCCATTTATCTTTAACAAAGACTTCAGTGACCTCCACAGTACTCAGTCCTCATTTAATTGACACTACTTGATGACCCACTCTTTCTCTACACACTTTCTTACTTGGCTTTTTTGTTTAACTTTTTTGTTTGTTTGTTTTGTTTTTTGTTTTTCATCACTCTGGCCATCTCGGGACACTCTCACGGTGCTGTTTCTTCCTTGCCTCTCTGTTCTCTGTGTGTTGTGCTCTAGGGTTCAGTCCTTAGCTTCCTCTCCCCACTTTTTTTCTATCTACATTTATTCTTTGGTGGATCTCCTATGGTCTTCTACTTTTAGCTTGTTTAAGGCAGATTAGTCCCAAACTTTATTTCCAGCCCCAGTCTCTCCAGATTTGTGTAGTTGACTGTAAATTAACATCTCAATCTGAACAGCTCAAAAATTAACTCCTTTTCTTTGTCTTAACCACACCTTAAAAACCTGTTTTTCCGTTCTTTTCCCCACCTCAAGTAGATAAACAACATCATCCTTCCAAAAGCTCTAGCTCTAAATCTTAAGAACCATCATGAACTCCTTTTTCCAGCTCCCCATTCTATCCTTGAACATCAGAGTTTTACCTTCATAATGTATTTATAATCTGACTACTTCAAATCTCCTCCATTGCTACCACTCTGTTCCAAACCAGCATTGTCTCTTTCTTGAATATTTGTCGTTGCCTCCTTACTGATTCCATGACCAATACCCTTCAATCTCTTATCCACACAGGTGTCAAAACAATCTCATTAAAATTTTTTAAAAAAGTCCATCATTCCTCTCATCAGAACTCCCCAATATTTGATGTACTCACAAGGGGTCTAACAGGTTCCACATGTTCTGTTCATCCAGCTTCTTCTGAGACCTGATATCCCACCACTCTCTGGTTCAGTCCCTATAGTCAGTCTGGCCCCTGGGAGTTTGCACATGATAATCAAGCACTAGCCTCAAGACTTTTTCCTCTGCTTGAAACAGTTTCCCCCAAGATTTGTACACAGTTCACTTCTTCACTTCTTTTAGTTATTCATTTATTTATCTCTTTGGCAGCGCCTTTCTCAGCACCTTATTTAAATTTCATGCATTCCCCTTCCCCCAGCATAATATCAACATTGCCCTTTCCTGTTTGTTTCTCCTTAGCACATAGAGGAGTCTCCTCTTACCCATAAAGGATATATTCCAAGACCCACACTGGATGCCTGAAGCCATGGATCATAACAAACCCTATATATACTATGTTTTTTAAATATATATTTTTCTTTCAGTTTCAGATCCCATATGACATCCATGTACCATGTTAAATAGGTAGTAGGTGATCAGAGCTATTTTTTGCTCTGAATATAAACCTAGCCTTGTTTGAAGTAGGACACATCAGCATATAGATAGCAGCTGAAACCAGAAAGAGGTATGTGGAGAGGGAAAAGAAGCAGGAGAGTGTAAGAACTTGTTGATGACTAACATTGAAAGGGCAGGAAGAAAATCCTCAATACACATCCAGAGAGGTAGAAGGAAAAGCAGGAGTCAGAATCCTCACTGAAAATAAAGACAGAGAGCATTTTAAGAAGAGAATTTCTATAGTCTCAACTGATAAATACCATGTTAGGTAAATTTCTCAAATGTAATTGGTGTTCTTAGCAAAAGCTATGCTCATAGCTGCTGGACTCCAGTGGGTTTGATAGTAAGTGGGAGAGAATGACCTGGAATCAGAAGATGTGAACAAATGTAACCAAATATGGGGCAATTAGATTAATACATAAGTGCTGAATAGATAGTGGTATTTGCTATATATATTTATTTTAGGATGTGTGAAAGACCTATTTTTTAAAACATTTTTCTTCAGGGACACCTGGGTGGCTCAGTTGGTTAAGCGGCTGCCTTTGGCTCAGGTCATGATCCCAGCGTCCTGGGATCGAGTCCCACATCGGGCTCCTTGCTCGGCAGGGAGCCTGCTTCTCCCTCTGCCTCTGCCTGCCTCTCTGCCTGTGCTTGCTTGCTCTCTGTCTCTCTAACAAATAAATTAAAACAAAAACAAAAAAAAAACAAAAAAAAACATTTTTCTTCATACTTTTTTTTGATCTTTTAAATTTTGGAGATTAGCAGTACCATCCAAACAGTCCTTGAAGTTCCCATTAAAACTCTATTATTTGATATTAGGTCAGTAGTTAGTCTGACCTAAAAAATGGTCAATTAAAACATCAAAATATAAAAATGATACATATGTACATTGAACAGTTTTAATTTAAAACATGTATATATGTATTATCAATCTTTTGATATAAGACCAATTTTCTTAGTCTAGTTCTGGTTATACACAGTTCAGAGCCATTACTGTTGCATAAACTACCAATGACATGTTAACTATGAACATTATTATCAGTTTCTTTTTTAATTTTTTTTTGTTTCAAGTTTTTATTTAAATTCCATTAGTTAACCTATAGTGTACTATTAGTTTCAGGAGTAGAATTTAGTGTTTCATCACTTACATACAACATCCAGTGCTCATGATAATACCAATCACCCAGTTAACCTATTTCCCCACCCACCTCCCCTCCAGCAACCTTCAGTTTATTCTCTATACTTAAGAGTTTGTTTTATGGTTTGCTCCTCTCTTATTTTTCCCCCTATGTTCATCTGTTTCATTTTATAAATTCCACATATGAGTGAAATCATGTGATAGTTGTCTTTCTCTGACTTATTTCACTTAGCACTCTAGCTTCCATCCATGTTATTGAAAATGATAAGAATTCATTATTTTTATAGCTAAGTAATATTCCATTGCATACATACACATATACATACATGCAATGTAATGTATATGTATTACATTGTGAAATATATATTACAATATACAAATATATTTTGTAACATGTAATATTATATGTATGTACATTCTCAATTACATATATGTATATATATATAAACTTCTTTATCTGTTCATCAATCATGAGAATTTGGGCTCTATTTAAAGTGGAAGAAGAATTTAGACACATATAGAACAATTTTAGTCCTTTACGATATATCAGTTTTTTATTACTTTTTGTGCACATCTAATTTGACAATAATAATTTTTAGGTTAATAACCTATATTGAATTACTTCAAGCCATTCAACTTAAGTTTCAAAAATCTCACTCAGATTTCATATTCATGTAACATTAGTCTGTTTGACATTCAAATTAAATTATGTCATATATAACTACTCAAATTTTCATGAGAAATATTAAAAAAAATGTATAACCAATTTGTAGTAAGCATTAAGTTTCAGGTTGCCTAGGCAAACAAGAAAGTAGCCAACATGTTGCAAACATGAAGCATGCCTGGACCATGAGTCAATATGCCTAAAGCCGGAGCAGAGACTGTTTGGTGATCCAGTCAATCTATTCAAAGGGAGTTTTGTTGAAAGACTATTTACCTAAGGTAATTAACATATACATCTTTATTATTTGACAGTATATTTCTTTTTATTCTATTCATTAGAAAAAAGAGAAACTCACTGTGGTGGACCATAAGATAGATGTGTTTAAAGAAACAGGAAATAGGAAAACAACATATCAGTGTTATGAGCTCTCTGCACAAAGTTTGATGACTGAATGGTAAATCCAACCTTGGAGCAGAGTCAATACATAATCATTGATACACCAATGACATCCAAGCCTTTATCTCTTAGTCCTAAACTATCTCCAGAACACCTGATCTGTATATTTGAATGTTTTTTGACATTCTTTCAGCATGATTTCTAACAGGTATATGAAAACCAATGAGATCAAAAGAGAACTTCTGATTTCTCTCCTATCTCAGACTATTGTCACATAGGAAGTCTTGATGATTTAGTTTTTCCCCACTTATCCTATATCCACCCTTCCTTAAACCTCAATAACACTATCTTCAAAATAGAGCCTGCTTACTTCTTATTTTCATTACTACCACACTAGTTTAAGCCACCATCCTTTATAGCTTAATTTATGAGATGTATTATTTCCCTAAGTCCTCTAATGGATTTCTTTTACAATAAAACCAACTCCTTACTAGCCATAAAAAGCCTACAGAATCTGTCTCTTTACTTTCAAATTTCCTCCCTTTCCTCCCTTTGGCCTTTATGCTTCAGCCACTTTAGTCTTATTTCATGCATATATTTTGTTCATTGTATAAAAAAGGTATTCATTTTCTACTGGTTAACTAACAGACCAAGTCACTTTCTGAAGTCAATCACCAAATTTCTATTTATTACATAACAGAAACTAAAACTGAATGGGCAAGATAATAGCATTGTCACTGAGTCTAAATTGTTCTCTTAGTCTTGATTTCAAAGGGAGTATAACTCTATAAAGGTATATATTTCATAAACCATGAAAATAAAATTGGTTCTTCTACATAGGGGCCAACTGCCAGAAACACCATGAGAATCTCCTGGGACATATAAAACAGAAGGTGGATTCAAAGTTTTTCATAGGTAGAGAAACCACATAATTGATCATTCTAAAAAGGACACTTGAGATTGAAAGGAAGAACCATCAATAATCACACTGGTAAAAAAAAAAAAAAAAATCACACTGGTATAAACTAGAACTGTTTCAGGCCAACCTGTCCTGGATTGCAACCTATGAGAAAGATTTATGTTCTACTATTGTTTGCATCAGCAATAATGCAAAATGTACTCTGGGTTATTTGTGCTATTCATTTGCTTTATATTTCACCTTTTATAAATTCTGTGCTTAACCAGCTCCTTGGAAAAAAACAGCTGAAAATCCACGGGGTGTAGTCTCTGGTGATTACAATAGTCCAAGTCAGAAAATCCCAAGAGGAAGATGAATTTCTGAGTGGAAAAGCAAAAACTGACAGGGAAATTGAACTTTCTCCTGTATGGACAATGTATTTCCAATGTTAAATATCTGAGAGCGTGTTTATTTTTATAAATAAGAGTGATAATTCCTTCACAGCTCAGTTGGGAATCATTGGTAAGAATAAATTCACTAACAAAACTTAAATATCTGGGAAGTAAACACCAAATCTTAAGTTTTAGTGCAATTTACATAACATTAGACTGCATCTATAAAAAAATCATTGTACAATTAGAAGTAAATGTGTGATTTCTATACTGGCATACAAATTGATGTATTTGCAAATATTCTCTGTATCATATACATGAGCAGAACAAAAATTATATATTGGCTTCACTTTCAAGACCATTGTGTTGTGATTCAATGATACTATTAATGCTAGAGTTGCCCAAGAAGAAAAGCTGAGGAAAGAGGAAACATGATTTGAGAACTCGGGTAAAAGAATACTATCTGTATGAAAATAAAAGGAATAAAAGGTTGATAGCGCATCATTCTGTCTATTTCAGTGTTGTCAAAGTGTCGTTCAAGCAATGTCCACTGTAATCACATATGTTCTCTTTAAAAATACGGATCCCATTCACCTCTATTGAGAGAGAATCTTCAGGGAGCACATCTAAAATTTTGCATTTTTAAAGAAGCTAACCAGATTAATTTTATGCAAAGGAAGTTTCAAGATTTTTATCTACTTAGCCAGGTCCAAGGATCCAACAAACTCTTATAACACAGAGTAAACTTGGGGGAAATAAAAACATAAAAGGAGGTGGTTTTCTCTATCAGTGCAACTCAGAATGAAGCCTATTTCTACAATATTGTGGATTTATTTTCATTATGTGAAAAGCTAGAAAAACTCTTCATCCTTCATGAAAAAGATGTGACATAATGGAGGCTTGTAGGAAAGGATGGCAAGGGAAAAGTAACCAGTTGAAAAGAATTTAGCATTTTTAAAAAATGAAACTCAATGGATGGAAAGATTTTAGTTATGTATATTAATGTATAAATAAATGAGGCAATTGTAATGAATGAAACAATAGAGATATGTTTTTAACTGTACTGTTATGGGAAACAAAAGGAAAATAGAAAAGTAAGAAAAACAAATGTCAGCACATTAATTTTTTATTTACACTTTAATATTTGGCTTATACATTTTTTCTAACATGTATTTGAGAGAAAACAGCTATGTAGATTCCAAAGTGAAAAAATAAGGATGAAATTGTCATGAAAGTGGGAGAGAAGACAGATAGCAGGCTGTAAGGATTCTTGGAGAAGAGATTTCAAAGTTATAGGAATGTACTAAAAATAGTCAAGGAAAAGAATGTATCAACTAAAATGTGGAAGCTAATTTATATACACAGGAGGCTTTATCTGGAAAAAAGGAATAGTAAAAAGACATATATCCATGAAAAAAAGTGGGGAAATTTTATACTTTGCATCGTTTAGTTTCTAACTATGCCATTCAGTATTAGGTTCCTAAATTATTGCCTTGAACTCTCCTAATACTAAAGAATAAAAACATACATTAGAGATTTTTACATCTCCATATCAAACTCCCAAAGTATTTGTTCAAGATTTTTTAAAAGCTTCGAAGTGATGAAAATGAATTCCATATGGTATGCTTACATATGCTAAAAGCAATCTTTATTTTTCTAATCTAAGAGAACATCTGCACTTTATAACACATTTTTGGTTGTGTGTGATAGTCTGTTTTTCATACAAAATGGTTAGGCCACCATTATGTTCTTTTTTCTTCAATAGCAGGAGTGCATTTTCAACTAGTTTGTTTTAATTAGTCTAAAATGAATAGCTTTGTTTTTTGTTCTTTTCATGCTTATGCCTAATTTTTTCTCCAATAATACTTGAAGATCAGCATGAATCAATAGCTGCAGGGCAAAAGAAGACTAGAGGAAATTAGCTGTCACCCACAGCCCAGGATTCCATGTTCCTTATAAGCAAAAAGGGCCAAGTGTTCTTTTATGTTGATCATGCATGCAGATCATGTCATTTCCATTAAAAATTAGACATCTTACATAGATTACATTTTCCGTACTGATAAAGAAATCCAAATTAACATGCTTTTTAACATACAAAACTTCCATTTTGTGCTAGTTAAATGAGAGAATCATGATGAAATGTGAAGGAATCAAAACACTATCTTAATTAATTAAACATTTTTCCTTAATTTTATTTGAGACAATTGATCTTCCATTTTGGTAAATCTTTTCTAATTAGAAATATTATGCATTTTGTTGTGCTAATGAAAAGATACTTGTTTCAAAGAACATCATTAATCATTGTTTTTCTTGGTACTGATATAATGGTTTTTAGAGGGGGATTATAAAACTGTTACTGAGAAAATATCTACACTTTTTTTTTTTTCCATTTTAACATCAAGAATACTCTTTAAATTCTGGGAAGTACAGTGAGGCTCACAGATTTGAGTCTAGTGTGATGCAAAAATATGGTCTGTGCTTCACCAAATAAAACAGAATTGATGGTTACAAGAAACTTCAAGCTCATTCTGTCTTTTGTTGATGTGTTTGCTTAGCTTTTGGTCTTGACATAAAGTTGTCTCTGAAAAACGATTGATCACATTGTCAGTAGTTGGAACTTAAAAAAATTATATTCAAATTTTAATTTGTTTTTTTATGTGTCTGTTTCAAAAAACTTGTGTTTCTAGGCATTAAAACTTCCATCCATTAATCCAAAATTTGTAAAGAATAAAAACAGAAACAAATAGAGTATGGGAATTGTGTGTGTGTGTGTGTGTGTGTATGCACTTGTGTATGTGTAATAGAAAGTTCATTGCTATCAATATCTTTCTGTCTCTGTCTCTGGTGCCTTTCTTTCTCTCTCTCTCTCTCTCTCACACACACACACACACATTTAAATGTCCAACATTATGCTAGGGGATGGGAGCCAATATGGCCAGGTATCATAAGTGATTAAGTCTTTCCAATTTATGTAACAAGCCTCAATCATGTTATTACATTCTACCTTGAGGTTGTGGCACTCACTTTAGGTGTGATGAAAATAAGCATTTATATTTAGCTAATTTTTGCCAGAGGAGAAGAAGGCAACATTTTACATTAAAAAAAAAAAAAAGCTATTTCCATGATACATCTATTCCTAAACTATGAGTCATGGCACTGCATTTAATTGTTTTATTGACTTTGACGATGGAATACTGGAACATTTTCTTTATCTGCTTATCACTTTAGCAGATTGCTAGATTACTTTCCACTGATTAAAAATGTCGATTTCTTACACAACTTGCTACTTATAGTGTCAGTTGATATTTTAAAGCAATGAGTAATCCATCTCCCTTATATAGTTTACATAATGTTTAAAAATTTTGCATTTTTTCTAGGCAAAATGTTCTTTCTTCACCATACCTTGTTTCCAGGCTTTAACATAGTGCTCAGCAGCTTTAAGAGAATAATGTGAATTATACAGTAATTCACATTCTATATAATTCAGAATTGTACAGCAACTTTTCCTTTACTAGTCCACCAAAGAAAGTACTGTCCTGTATCTACACTTTTCTCTTTGTTTTTGTTTTCTTAGGTTTTAAGGTAGCTTAATTGGACTCATGACCATTGCTAAGAAATAGCAATGATATTAACCAAGACTAATGGTGTGGCCAAATTTAGAATTAAACACATCAACTCAGAATTCCTTATACCTGTGATTAAAAAAAAAATATATATATATATATATGTACACACACATATATTTCGCATCAGAGATTTCACTAAAGCCTTGATCTAAAGTTACAATTGATTTATAAAATCGTATATGAATAATTATGATTTTCATAGCATATGCATGACAAAATAATGAAAACAGCAAACTCATATTTATTTCTTGGGGGAAAAAGTGCACATTTAAGCATTTCATTCCAAGAGGGATACATTTCAAATCAATATTAAATATGATGGTCACCTTTCATTTTTTTAAAAGATTTTATTTATTTATTTGTGAGAGAGAGAGCACACATAAGTGGGGGGGGAGGGGCAAAAGGAGAGGGAGAGCCAGACTCCCTGCTGAGTGGGGAGTCCAACATGGGGCTTGATCCCAGGACCCTGAGATCATGACCTGAGCTTAAGGCAAACACTTAACCAACTGAGCCACCCAGGGCCCCTTACCTTTCATATAAAGATACATCTGAGAATTTTGATGGCAATAGTTACATGTACATTCATGCAGTTAACACCTAGACACAAGCAATAAACTCAAAGCTCCAAGGCATGGAAGGTCCAGAGAGTAATCTGTATAAATCCCAAAGAAACATTATTTTAAATGTTGTAATTCTTTATACAAACCACTACAGTGAAAATTAATACACTTGAGTAGATATTGGAGTTCAGAAACATCTGAAATCACACACCCACTATGTGCAAATGCAGCATGATGAATGGAAAAATAAAAACCTAATCTTATTAGCTAATAAGCTTATTAACTAATTAATCTTATTAGCTAATAAGATGCTAATCTTATTAGCTAATAAGATGCTAATCTTATTAGCATCAGATAATGCTAATCTGATAATTAGCATTATCAGATGCTAATATGATATTTAGCATCTGATAATAAGAGAGTACATAATATCCTTACAAAACTATGTATACTTACAGATCTGTTTCCTCACAAAGGAAATCTGAGGAGCAAGATAAAAAGCTACTGACTTAGAACACACATGATTAGAAAAAAATCCTGTGAATTAAAAAAAAAAAGCACAGCCAAGATTATACCAAAACTGATTTAGACTTTTATTAATTTGGGAGTCTTTACAGTTGGGATAGATAAGTTCCCGTTGGGTTGTGGAGGGAAGTACTAAGAATGAACTACTTAAGGGGTCATTTATGTGATCTTTAAGGATAAAATATCAATAGAGATGAACAATTGATAAATCTAGATAAAAGCATTCCATAAGCATCCTTTGAACAAACTAAGTTGAGGGAAAGCTGGGTAACTCAGGAGAATTTCCTTGGACTACAGAAATATCTACAACCATTGACATTTTATAGGATGGTTTACTTGCTGTTGATGAAAGTACTGATTTTCTTGATGTATATAAGAGAATCATATTAAAATGAAATGATTATTGTTATCATTATCACTATTTTTACATAGTGTTGTGTGCATTACTATGACTATTACTATGACTATATGCTAAGTGCTGATACTCGTTATTTTAATTAAGTCTCACAATATCTCTACCATTAATTGGAGTAATTAATTTGTGTTGGTAATAAAGATAAGAAGAGGCCCAGTGAGGAATTGTGAACAGAGTAAAAAAAAAGTATTGTAAGACAGAGAGTAGGTAGCAACATAGTATATTCAGAAAATTCTGAGAAATTCAGATTGCTGGATTGAAAATAACAGAAGAATGAATGGAAGAGAGGGTGGCAGACGTAAAGGGCAAGCTTGTGTCCAAGGGTTAAATCTGGAAGAACACTGTAGCTGCGCCATGGAAGTTAACTATTCTATACTTAATATAAGTCTACTGAATAATGCTGAGCAGAACAGAAGCATGATCATATTTATCTTTGTTTTTTTTTAAGATTTTATTTATTTATTTATTTGACAGAGAGAAATCACAAGTAGGCAGAGCAGCAGGCAGAGAGAGAGGAAGGGAAGCAAGCTCCCTGCTAAGCAGAGAGCCCAATGTGGGGCTCGATCCCAGGACCCTGGGATCATGACCTGAGCCGAAGGCAGAGGCTTTAACCCACTGAGCCACCCAGGTGCCCCCATATTTATCTTTGTAACATTAACTCTAACAGTGTGTGAGGAGAATGGAATGGTAGGAATGGAAGTAGACAGAAACAATTAAAATATTATTAAAGTAGTCAAGCTGACCTGATCCTGAATTAAGTTAGTGCTGATGGAGACAGATGGAAGCAGAAAAAGAGAGCACATTTTTAAGAAATAGAATATACAGGTTTGACCCATGATTAAAGGTGACAACACAGAGAAAGGATGCAGAGTCTAAGATGGCTTCTAGATGTGAAGTCATCTGTGGAAACCAAACCTGCTAAATAGTATTTGAGCTTAATCTGAAATTTTTAGAGAGTGTTTTCAGTTTTATGTAATATACATAAAGAATACATAAGATAATACATAAGAAAGGAAGGGAGGGAGGGAGGGAGGAAGGAAGGAAAAAAGGAAGGAGGAAGGAAGGAAGGAGAAGGAAGGAAGGAAGGAAGGAAGGAAGGAAGGAAAGAGAAGGGAGAGAGAGAGAAGAGAAAAGAAGGAAGGGAAAAGGCTTTCTTTCTTTCTTTTTTTTTTTTTTTCTCAGTTTAATGTACAGCAGGTATAGGTAAAATGCTGGAGAATACTGAAACTCGAGAGTTTTTATCAGTATCAGAGGCTATTTATATCTATCCTGTCTCCTCTGTTTCTACACTGGCAAAAGTAGTAGCTCTCAGTATTAATCGGCTACCACATACCATCAGTAAATGATGCTAGTTAAGAGTATTGAAAACAGTTACATAATAAACATTGTAGCTTCCACCACAATCATTTTGCCCCCATAGTTTTAATTACGTCCTAGTGGAGAGAGTTGGAAGGTGAGTTGAAAAGATGCTCACATTAGACTACAAATCTACTTTGTAATAGTGGACACAGAAGCAGCTAGACTTATAGAATTGAACGACTGTCTGGGAGCCAGCATCTCCCAAGAAACCTTGTCTCTTCCAAGGAGAATGGAGCTAACAGAGCATTCCAGTGCAGAAGCCCCCTCCCCCTTACACGTTATATGGTACCTTCTTCATGGGTGACCACGGGAGACTGGGTGTGTGTTTACTAGTGACCAAAATTGAGTGTGTGTCTGTGTATATGGTTGATTGTGTTTTGTATATAGGGAAAATAGGATGATTGCTAGAATTAACATTAAACGGCTTGCTTCAGATTGAAAGCATACTATTATCCATAGTGTCCTAAATGTTATTCCTACCCTAGAGGATCAACCTTTCAGTTTAACAATAAGCAAAGTTGAACAATATTTAAGTTATCATATATTAATTAGAATACAATCCAATTTGGTTTTAAAAACTATTGGTGTTTTCTCTTGGAAACAGATTGTAAAAACCAGAACCATTCTAAGGTTAATGTGCATATCTTTGGAAAAATATTCTAAATCAATTAGATTTTGGCTTGAGTTAAAAATAATCAGCTGGTATATAGATAAGAATGCAAATAATTAATAAAGTTGAAATAAGTCTAATGCTAAAAGACTTGAATTATGTACATACTACCCTTAAACGTGTATGTATTCAGAAATGTTTTGCTCAAACATAGGTCTAAATTGAATTAGAATTCAACTATAGCTTTTGGAATATGAGTATCATTGATAGAAACTATATATTTCAGTGAGAGGTTGGAAGGATTCAACAAATCTGGAAATGATTAGGCTTCCTTCAGGAGCTCACATTTCAAATTTTTGAGGACAGAGAAAACAAGCCTTTTAAGGGCAGGAATTATGTCTTTTTCATATTTAAATCTCCATATCTGAACATAGGGTCTGGCTGAATCAAATGAAAAACATAACAAAATAGATGAATCAATGATTAAGTTAGGAGTATATATACTTTACACCTACATATATATATACCTATATATATATATTAGCTTGTAGAAGAATACACATTTATTGAGCTTTTATTGTGTTCCATACATTATACTAGATATTTTTACACAATAATTTATCACATATTATGCATAGAATGTGTCCATCATTGTGTTGGGTACCATAGGAGATATAGGTGTATTTATAAGAGAAAACAAACATGATTTTTCATATCGTATAGCTTACAAATATGTTGAACACATGAAATGTACAATGATAGAAAAGCTAGGGGACGAAAGAGTTTGTTGGAAAGCACTGACAGAAGAGAAGTAAATTATATATGGCAGAGACAGCTGTCCACCACAATTAATATTTCCCTTTCCATTGAACAGAGCTGTCATTCATTAGTAGCTCCACAGACAAAAAACTATATTTAATAGCAACTAAATCTTTTAATGAATGTGCATCCATTCTGGGATAAGAAACTGAAATGTGAAAATGTCTTATTGATAATCTTTTCCCCATCTGGTTGGTTGGAGTGCAGATGATCACCAGGGCCACATATTTTAAGTCCTGGGATGAAGATGTTAGATCTTCTGTCACATGGATCCTGATCTTTTCTGTGGATAAGGGCTGACTTGCCAACCTGGACATTCATTCAGTATAGGTATGTGAACAAGATAAAAACTTACATTGAGTTGAATCCATTATACCACGCAGGGGCTATTTGTTAGAGCCCTTAGACTATGCTAACATTTGGCATTTGCATCATAAATAGAGGTGGTGATAGTTGACAGAAAGGTGGATGAACTCATGAAGAAAGCCTTATGAGATGAAATGATGCTACACATTAAAGGGCATATTCCATTAGAGAAAAAGAGAAAGTATGGTAGTGATACAGGAATGATTGGTGTGTGTGTGTGTGTGTGTGTGTGTGTGTGTGTGAGACTTTGGTTGAGAAAGGAGTTGTGCAGGTTCTTCCCACTGTCATTCACTAGGAAAGGATTCCCACTGTCATTCACTAGGAAAGGATTATGGAAGAACATGATAAAATAGGAAGCTGTCATAGCACTTAAGCAAAAAAAATTACATGAAGAAAACAATATTTTAGGAGGGCTAATTTATCAGTGTTGTGAACAAAGACTTAAAATAAGGGGCACCTCATGGCTCAGTTGGTTGGGCAGCCAAATCTTGATTTTGGCTTGCAGCATGTCAGGGTCCTAGGATTTAGCCCTGTTGTGGGCCCCCTATTCAGGGGATAGTCTGCTTGAGATTTTCTATCTCTTTTTTCCTTTGGTCCCCACCCCAAAATAAATGAAATTTTACAAAGAAAGAAGAAGTCTTAAGAAAGGGACAAAGATAACTAAATAAAAAGAATAAACTTCAACCACAAAGTAGACACTGACAGAAACACTTTTACATCCAAGGGTGGCTGCGGCAAATTCCTTTAAGTGCCTATGCAAGTGATGTAATTGTATAGAATGGGACAATAGATACTGAATAAGAAATAGAAGAAATTACCTTCAACTGGGAGACTATTTGTCCTGCCTAAAAATGGTCTAATAAAATTAAGGAAAGTCTGTTTGCAGGGCACTGACCCGTCAGTTTTGCCACCTGCTTTAATAAATATAATTATATTCATATGTGTTTATGAATGAGAAAGAGAGAGGAGAATCTGTTTCAAGACCTATAAAGTGTGAAAAGTATAAATGGGGTTATATATGCATTACATTATGATACATATAAATGCATGTGATACGTGTGTGTGTGTGTGTGAGTGTGTATACATATGTATAATTATCTATTTGGGGATTTTTTTGTTTTTGTTTTTTAAAGATTTTATTTATTTATTTGACAGAGAGAGATCACAAATAGGTAGAGAGGCAGGCAGAGAGAGAGAGGAGGAGGAAACAGGCTCCCTCCTGAGCAGAGCCCGATGCAGGACTTGATACCAGGACCCTGAGATCATGACCTGAGCTGAAGGCAGAGACTTAACTCACTGAGCCACCCAGGTGCCCTAATTATCTATTTTGAACTCTCACATTTCCATGACAAAACTGAAGATCTGAAAGGTGAAAATGCTTTGATAAAGTTATACAGTAAGTAAAGAGTAAATTTAGAAGTAAAATGTACATTTCCTTTCTAAAGTCCACCACCCCTTTACATGGTATGATAATATTGTGACACATGCCACACACATGTCATTGGCCATAGCAAAGTATGTGACTGAACTTAACATCAACAGATAAGAAAGTAGACTGCACTCATGGCAAGTCCATTATAAAGGTGAGGATACAGGGAGAAGTAAAGTATTAAAGCCAATTATGCAACCTATCACTCATTTCTTCAAAATTACCATTTAGAATGTCAGTGATATTTTATATAAAATAACTTAGAGGAAATGGACAGGAAAATTAATTTGTTTCTTGTAGGTTTAATCATAAAATATACATATTTAGTTATTTAGAGATAAATCCTTTGATATTATAATTCATGAAAATTGTTATGTCAAATAGAACATTTTCTCCCTCTTCTCCATTACCCTTTCCATATTTGTTTTCTTCTTTCTTCTTCATTTTTCTTTCCCTCTTTCTTTTCCCAGAAAAAAAATTAAGCACTTACTCCATGATTAATGGTCAAGAGTGAAAGCTATGGGGTCAGATTACCAAGGTAAAAATTGTTACAGATTATATAAGTAAAAATTTTACCAGGTAGAAATTGGTTGGGGGTCCATGATTTATTATATCTAAGCCATATTTCAACTTGGGGAAATAGGGATAAAAGCCACCTCACAAATCTGTTGCAAGGAACAAATGAGGTAAAGCAGGTAAATCATTTAGCAAAGTACCTTGCGCATCAGAAGTTCTCAATGAATGTTAATTATTATTGATTTTAGAAATAAGAATTGACAAAATCCTCAAAAACAAATATAGAAAAAGTAGGCATAAATTACCACTCAGAAACAATTTGTCCTTTAGTTAAAAATCAAGTTGTTTTTTATTTCTCAAAAGGACCGTTGCCCAGTCATGAATAAGTGAGTGTGATTTTCTTCTCTTGGGATGTTGAAAATACACCTAGGTCAAAAAAGTGTCAACTTTTTCTACATAACCAACTAAAATTATTTCATAATTTTAATTATTTTCATAATTTTAATTGTCATGAAAACAAATGCTTTGGCAATGATTACACAGGAAGGATTACAATCCATAACCTTTTTCTCCATTCAAAGATCCGTTTTGTTATCATTTGAAATGATCCCCAATTTAAATGAGGTTGAGTGTGATGTATATAGTGCTTTAAATCCTCTAATTTGAGTATGTATGGTACATTTGTACATATTTGTGGTTAAAATATAACAGTGCTTTTTAGATCAAAACACCTCAGACATTATGTTCTATCTTCAGTTGATTAAAGGCTGTGCAAAGTCAAAGAAATTCCATTGTCTATGTATATTATACAAGGTGACAGGCTAAAATCATGAGAAATGTTGGCTAGAAAGCTAAGTTCACAAATGTTCTAGTTTTATGTTGAAAACATCTATCTATATAACCATCTTTAATTTTCAGTTTCTTACTTAAAAAAGAAGTAAAAACCCAGTACATTAGCGAGTTTATTGCAAAGACAATATCTGATAATACCATAAGACGATAACTCACAAGAGAAAATAGGAGGACCTATTGTATGAGGCATTTCACAATTTCTTCTAATACTCAATAGTGTACCAAAAAGATGTGAACAATACTGAATTGGAGGAATATGATAAATACAGAACTAATATGTTTCAATCAATTAAATGTCTTAAAGGGAAAACAAGCATTTTCTCAAAGTTAAATGAAAAGGGCTACCATGTAATAAGAAGCTACAGAAAAGATAAAATCTCTCACAGAAAAAAAAAATCACATTTTATTCAGTGACTTTTTTTTAAAGATATATTTATTTATTTTGAGGGAGAGAGAGAGAGTGGTAGGAAGGGGCAGAGGGGAAGAATCTCAAACAGACTCCCCCCGATCATGGAGCCACCTGAGGCTCCATCTCACAACCCTGAGATCACAACCTGAAATGGGGTCAGATCCTTAACCGACTGAGCTACCAGGTGTCCCATGCAGTAGTGACTATTAAACTTACAGAATCCTTATTTTCCCGAAAGGGAGAACAGAGAATGAATGACTACATTTGTTACATTAAAAAGTTTATACAAGTATGTATTCAGCAAGACTTTATAGGGTACCTATCACAGAATCTTCTCAAAATATATGTATTATGAAGAGACACTGACAGTGGCCTTTTAGTATTTGATTCCAAACAAAATTGAATGGGCAAGATGAGCTGTTCCATACTTGGAAATGCCTAATGCCACTCCCTGCCACCCATCCCAATGTGTCCCTGGCCACAGATACCTCTCTGTATCTTGTCCTCCTGATGCTCCTTTTCTTTCTCCTTCTCCGTCTTTTCATAGCTAGAATACATGGACACTGACCTGCACATGGAGAAAGAGAAATTACTCAGTTGTTATCAAGACCTTACTCTCTTGAGGACTGTGCTAAGTGTTAGCAATTTAGAGGCAGCCCAAATTCAATTTTCAATCTATGCAGTAAGAGAAAATGACACTTTCAAGACAAAGAGATTAATGTCAAATCAAAGCTGGGAAGAAGGATTTTGGGGATCAGGAAGGAAACACAGGAAATGCCACATATTATTTGGCCCTTGAAAAATGAGTAAGTGCTCACCAAATAGAGAAAATATCCAAAAGGCATCCCAGGAAGGAAGAACTTTGTATGTAAATGCATGCTTCCTTTGAAAGTATGAAATGCCAGAGGTGTGTAACTCTCAAGCCAATGAATAGAAGACAGCATGCTGCCCAGAAACCTCTTAGATCAATCCCTCTTCAAATTTGCCTAGAATAATCAGGGTTATTAGATTTTACTTGTTTATTTTTTTTAAGATTTATTTATTTATTTGAGAGAGGGGGTTGTGGGGGAGGGGCAGAGGGCAAGAGAGAGAGAATCTCAAGCAGACCCCCCCATGAACAGAAAGCCCCATATGGAGCTGAATCTCAGGATCCTGAGATCAGGACCTGAGCTAAAACCAAAAATCTGGTGCTTGATGGACTGAGCCATGCAGAAGCTCCAGATTTAAAATAGGTTCAAGTTTTGTTATAATGATGCCTTACTCTGTTTCCTTTCACAATTTGCTGTTGAAGTCCCTTGGAATTTGAGACTTGAACTTGATCTTTGACACTTGATCTTGAGGCCTGAGCCAAAAGATTCTGCTGAAATTCCTTGCCCCCACCCCAGAACTATAGGCTCCAGTGTTAGCAGATGTGCTGCATATATGAGTAGGTATACTTAGTACACAGGATGGTAATTTGTCCAAAATAAGTGGCTCTGCCTATGCATATGTTGAGATTAAGGCAATATGAAAATGCAAATATTTTCCAAATTACTCCACGTTGGAGAAAAAAAGGACAGGGTTTCTGAAAGGGGTGAAAGTAAAGCTATAATATATTTGCTAAATATCTACATCACATACACAAAAAATAAGGGTAATACTTCTTTTTTTAAGGTTACCCTGATCCTATCATTTTGTCTTAATCTTTTTAGTGAGAGTCCGTTGGTGTTAAATGATCTGTATTGATGCCATTTAACCTATCACCACCTTAATATATATCCATAGTCTACGAAATATTTAAAATTAATTATTGTGTAATGGTTAGTAAATCTCTGTTCTCATTTTTCTTGTTTTCCAAATTAATTTGACATTTATAGCTTGGGCAACCACTATCTTCCTATCAGAAGAGATTCAGTGAAGAAGAAAAATGACTTTCCAAAATTCTAGTCTCTATTCACAAACCAAAGAAATAAAACTTGAAAGTGAAGAGGAAATTTGTTGTGGATGTTTATGGGATGCAGCATTCTCCTCAGGGCTTCTGGGTTCTTCAGATCTGGCATTCATAAATGTGCCAGGGGTAGAAGATGGAACCCCCAAGGAGCAACTGGGAGAAGCTACCAGGGGAAGCATGAGGAGATTTGAGGAGTGAAGAAAATAAGGGGTCAGGTGGGGTAAGAGAGGGAAAGACCACACACGACTTTGGAAGACTATGTTTAATATGGGGCTTGAACAGTGAACACAATATTGATGAGTGCAGAAGAGTGAGAAAGGATGTCTAGAAATCAAGAACAATGTGAATGAAGAACACAAGGCAGGGATGCACAGGTGTTGGGGAGAGGACTTATTTCTGTTTGACCCTAACTTTTGCAAGTACATGCCTTAAAATGCTGGCTTGAATCATAATGGAATCTTCTCCTCAATTTTCCTGCTTACCACTTTTACCTTTATATCTTTGACTATGAAATCCTAGTGGGATTTATTCATTTTTGTCTTGGTAGACTTAACCTTTTAAAGACTGTGGTCTCTGCTAAGAATAGAAATAACTGGCAAAGCTATAATCATGGCTGTTTGTCTCTTAGAAATGCTGTGACATTAAAAAATCAATTTCCTTATTTTACTGAGTTGTAACCAAATGATAATGATTTTTTCATTCCTACCTATCAGCGTTCTTTCAGAACACACCTACCTGCATATTGTAGGATATGTTTCTTGAACTTCTTACTGCTAGCCAATCAACTTTTGACCAAGGTGCTACATTTTAAAAACCTTGCCATCTATTATTTTCAACACTTGATTCCCAAAGCAGATTTCATAGAGCAAAATAGAAGCTGGAATGAGGATGCAGAAAGGAAGAACAAAAAGAAATAATCAGGATAGAATTTCTTTTATACTAAAAAAAAAAAAAAAAAAAAGGTGATAAGCCTTCACTCCAAAAAATTATTCCCAAATTGGGAGGGGGAGATCCTAACATCATTGTTAGGATCATTTTAGCCCTATACACAATTCAGCGGCACTGACGATATGAATAATCCATTGTATCCCAGTTCACTGACTGTGAGTACCTGAGCTTTCAGTACCCTTAACATTATAAATGACTGGAAATTAAATATTGAAATTGTATTTTAAAAACGAACCACATAAAAACCTTTGCCTCTCCATGGCCGTTTCTGTCTGCCACATTATTCACTACCAAAAAGAGAATGGTTTGTTATTGTAGCACACTGGACTACAGAGCACAGGATAGGCTTTATGTTCTAGACATTCTTAGCCTTTGTGGAACTATACTTTCCAATTTATAACAGGAAATCCAATTCTATAAAAATCTAATTATTTCATATGGTGGACTCAGCATGACTCTCCCCTCCACTCCTTCCCCCTTTATTTGGCTGGGTGATGAGTGTATTTCCTCTAGGGTTTATATTTTTCAACCCAGCTACATTTTGAGAACACACACACAAAAAGGGATTTGGCACACATCTTTTCCCATCTCCTCTCAGTAATTATAGCTAATGAAATTACGTGTGTTTTTTCACTTGTGTGGTCTTCTGGAAAATAAGAGTTTATTTTATTCCAAAAAATGTCATTTCAGTATTTTGGTTGGTTCAGTATTATTATCTTTTTCAAGGGTAACAAGCAGATTCATTCCAAAAATATGTTAATAATTATGGTATTAACCAAGAAAGGAATTGCTGTACTTCAAAATTAAAATTCATCTTCTGCGGCTCTGTTCTGTAATAACTAGGTCATCAGTTTGGGTGTGCCTGCTTAACATGCATTTACTATCCATATATATTCCCTCACCTAGAGGCCTGATATTTTTAATGAGATTATATCAAAGGATGAGAAGGCTGGAGAGTAGTAACATCATTTTACTGGGTAATTCCCAGAACTCTGATCCATTTCAGTGAGGCAATTAAGACTGCTAACTACAATAAATGATACTAAGAGATTATAGAGGTTTTTCTGCATGAGTGCATAGTTTAAAAAATAATTTAGGTTTACTTAACATAAAAAAACACTTCCAGAGGGGGAAAATAGTGGGTTTTTTTTTTTCCTTTTCATTTTTCAATTTAGCTGAATGCAAAGAAGCGATTTTCCCTTACCGTGCCCGTGTGGCACTTACGCACACTATGATAAATGATTTCTTTGAGGTGTACCACTACAAGAAGTAAATTTTAATTGTACACTTTTCCTGCATGTTACTAATACCTATAATGTTCATTAGCATTATAGTTACTATGTTGTTTTGCTGGGGAAGACTAATAAGCCTGAATATTATCTTTATGAATGGCTGTATGCATTTTGCCTCTTTCTTCCTCTTCAGTTTGTGACTGCCATTGCCTCCAAAGACAATGGGAGTATCCCTAAAAACAAACACAGGGAAATCAAAGTTTGTTGTCTTGAAGAGTTAATTCTGACAGAGAGGTGACCTTTATCCCTACATACTCACTCTTTTTTTTATTTTATTTTATTTTTTTTATCAAGCCTCTCCAAAGGGACTCATCATATGCAGGGCTCTATGAGGAGAAAAAGAAGAGCATTGTCCTTATCACCTCCTTCCAGAAAGTGGCAGAGTAATAGGACTTTGTAAGGCGAAATGAAGCCCAGTCTGATGGCTGCTGATTAAAAATTGACTCTGCCACATCAAAGAGGAGTTGAAGGTGAAAATGATGATCACTTCCCTCTCCCAGGGACCCTGCACCATTTCTTTTATTCAACCTTGAAAGGTTCTTTCTGAATAAGATAATATCCCTGGAGTCCATTCTGCCTTGGCAGCATGGAAAAATGTAGATCAGTATGCCTATTCTTTATGAAAAAAAATGGGATTTTGTTAATGACATAGCACTTTAAAGTGATGGCTTGTATGTGGTAAATGCTGAGAAATTAATTATAAAATGCTCCTTAGACTTCAGATCAAATTAATTGCTGGCATGAGCTACTAAAAAGACCACTGTAAACCTGAACAGCTTTTACTGCTTTTCCCTGATTATCTTCACCCTTAGACTAAATATGGTTACCTGTAGTCCTTTTTATTTCCACCACATTTTAGAAACACTGAATTCTCAGAAAGGTTGTCGTCTGTCGTATAATATCCTTATGCATAAAAGGGGTATAGCCTCTTTTTTTTTCTTTCTTTTTTTTTTTTTTGGTCAACATGTATTGTGAGTCTATATTTCCTGAATGTCTTATGCTACCCATTTGGAGATACAGTCCCCAGATTATCTAAATCTATAAATATACATGTATATATAAGTATAGATATGTGTGTATAGATATAACTGTAGATACAGCCTAACTAGACAAACACATGAATATATATAGAGTTAAAATATCTGCTAAGGAAGATTTTAGAAAACATTTATGCACTTATAGACAAATACAGAATATGAATCGACACAAAGACATCAAACCGATCAAGAAAACATTTAAACTACCTGGAAAAAAATAAAGTCTTATGTACAGAATTCATAAAAATTTGATAATTAGAATAAGTTCTCATGCATTCATTTTAGATTTTCCTATTAATCCTCACTTGTCATTAGAGCAGACAATATTTCCAAGCAGGCCATCCCTCACTTTTTCAATTCTGTCTATAATTGTATAATTAAGAAATTTCTCAAGGATTATCATAGAACTCTAAAACACACTATAAAAATTGGAGCGTAATTGAAATTACGTCTTTGATTTACGTAATTGAAATTGTGTCTTCCTAATGACACAAATTCTTAATATAGAAATGGAAAATGAATAAAATAGAAGCCATATATTTGGGTAAATAAAATATCTTGAAATATTAATTTTCTAAGTAAATTCCTTATGAAAAATAGATTATCACTTAGGTAACAGACTTTGCTCTTTATAGGCCTCATATGTCCACATCTCTGCATCACCACAATGTTTACACATGGGAGATATTTTTAAATACCAGAATGAATTCAGACATATTAGAAGATGTACTTTTAAATTCAACATATATAGTCAAATCTATTAGTGTTGCTGATACTATTTTCTTGTAACATTTACATATAATTTTACAGTCTTCATAATAACTAAGGGGAAAATCCTCTTTTTGACATGAAAGAAATTATGATACATAATTATACCAGAAAACAGAAAGTGACCTGCTAATGGCATAAAAATTTAAGAATAAAAATATTAAACTTATTATTTCAATGCTTTTTAATTCACTTGTAATGGTGTAATGGAAAGTGCATTATTTGAGTCAACTTTATCTGCAATATCTGTTCATTTGTTTGCTTTTTCACACCCAGTTTTTAAAATTACATAGGTTTATTGTTAATGCAGGTCTCTGAAGACAACCCCTCTAAATTATAAAGTACATTACAAGAAAATGGCCTTCAGAGGAAAATAAAGTTTAATATCATTTTATCACTGGTTTTCATTACACAGTAATATATTTCATATTAAAATATGACAATACATGCAGTGAAGATATTTAAAGTTTAATTCATTCTTATTTCTAAACTTTATTATATTAATTATATTTCCATAAAAGCTCTAGGATTATTAATGTAAAAATATGGCCTTTAAATGTGTTTTTACCTTCCTACAGAATTTTTCAATATTTCCAATCAAGTTAAATGAATTTTTTTTTTTTTTTTTTTGGCCTGGTACTTGCAGCTAGAATCTAAGTTTCACCTAAGGCATATATTCTTTTTTCAACAAAACAATAAATTAAAAGTGAAAAGTATATTAATCATTTATTGTTTAGTTTTTCAAATAATCCTTATTTTTCAATTCTATTCATCTGTAAGCTTTTTGAAAGCAGATGCCATTTTCGTTTGTTGATTTCTTTCTATCTAAAATCTTGCTTAGTGCTTGGGGCATACACAGCTTTCAAAAATATTTTTCCATGAACATTTCTAATAGGTAAAAACTTTCAAAACATTAGGCTCACAAAAAAAAATAAGTGAAAACCTATGTCAAAATGGTCAGAACTATTGTGTCGTTAGTGGTTCTCTAGGACTATCATAAACCTAGCTGAATTAAATTAATTTATCAAGGATCTTGTCAGCATCTGCAGGAAGGAGATACAATGATTTATATTGGTTATTAGAGTTCAGATACAATGTAGTAACAATTTTATTCTAATTAGAGTGCCTGTTTTGAGATGACAACCAAATCATTCCCCAAGCATACCTAACTCACATTGTTCCCTTGAACCCATATTGCTGGTGCATCACTCACATGGATCTGGATAAAAGTTCATAAATTGCTGCTTTAATCCAAAATTTTCCCCACTTTGGCACTACTGACATTTGAATCAGAGCCTTCTGGGTTGTGAGGGGCTGTCCTAGACATTGTAAGATATTTAGCTGCTATGAATTTGATGTAAGTAGCCCTCCTCTTTCAACCTCTGGCCAGTTGAGAGAACCTAGAATGTCTCTGGACATTACCAAATATTCTCCAGAGAGCACAGGTCCCCCCAAACCCCATGTCTTCCCATTGAGAACCACTGTTCTTATCCTACGTGAGGATCAATCACCTCATGCTATTGTCGGCAAAGACCAAAAGTTGATTTAAAGTTGACTTTGCGGGTTTCTAGGGTTCTTTTATTTATTATTATTTTTTGTCCTTTTTTTAAAGATTTTTTTAAATTTATTTACTTGACAGGCAGAGATCACAAGAAGGCAGAGAGGCAGGCAGAGAGAGAGGAAGGGAAGCAAGCTCCCCGCTGAGCAGCGAGCTGGATGTGGGACTCGATCCCAGGAACCTGGGATCATGACCCGAGCTGAAGGCAGAGGCTTTAACCCACTCAGCCACCCAGGTGCCCCAGGTTTCTAGGGTTCTTAATTAAAAGGCTTTGTGTAGGTGGGGGGAAGAGGGGTTGGGTGAGGGTGGTGGGGTTACATCATATGTTTAAATAAAGCTTAAATAAAGTAAAAAAAAAAAATTAAAAAAAAAAAGGCTTTGTGTATTACAATCATGGGAAGTCTTGTGGTATATCCTATTCACATTTTTAAAATTATTTTGCCTATTAATTTTCAGTAACAGATTCTAAGTTAGACATTATTGATTTGTCACCTGTCTTGTCAACAGAATTGAAAAATTTATAACATGGTAGGTAGTATCACTTTTCTTTACCACTTTCCTCCAATCACTGTTTTCAACTCTATTGGATTCCATTTTTCCTCTAGGTCTGGGTGTGATTATAAAGTTTTCAGAATTGTTAAATGACTAATATAGTTTTACTCCATTAATTGAAATTAATTCTAGTTTGTTTTAAAGTTTTAGCAACAAACTCAATTCAAAATTGTCCTCTTTTGAACTATTATTGCTTGAATAGGGGAAGAATGGTGTTTTCTGACTCCAAGACCTCTTCCCCCACCCCTTGCAATTTTTTTTTTCCAGGTGCATTCTCTATGCGAAAAAACAATAAAACAAGCTAGGTCTCCTCATCCGAATGTCCAGGAATCATCAGTAGGTTGGATTACTACCTTGTTCTGATTCAGTCTATCTTTCTTTTCCTAATACTGTGGACCTCTGTGTGTTTGTACACACGTGTGTGTTTTGCTAGATTGTATTCAACATTCTCCAGCCTGTACATAAGGAACCCTTCTAAGAGACATCACCCCTTGCCTTGATCTTTCCAGATGTAGATGACCTCAACACTTTCTGGGTATTCTATGTTTCTCACTTTGTTCAGCAGCCATTTGCAGAGTTCTGCTGATCCTGCCTCTTTTTTAACCTACACTTTTAGTCTTATGGAACTACTAGAACTAACGAGGTCTTCTTCTGCCTTCTTGTGGAGCTACAAAGTTGCAGACTAAAGTGAGAGTTGCCTATATCATGTTCTAAGTGTACTGCAACACATCCTGCCAGGCCCTATTGGGATTGGCTACTCTGTAGATCCCTTATCTATGCAAAAACCAGAGGCGTATTTAGGACCAGTCTTTACTTAGGAATGTTCTCAATCTTGGAGAAGGAAGTGTTAAATGTGACTCTCTTCTTCCCCATATATTCCTCTGGGATCCCATATTTGAAGAATGGGACCAAAAAATGAACATATGTTAATGATTTAGGCTCCCAGAGCAATCTCTGGATAACTCCCTTCTTATATACTCTTGTACTAGATGTACAAAATGGGGTTTGATAGTCATACAGCTCAGACATGACTGGAGGATCTTCTTCATGCTAACACCATTAATCTTTAAGGCTAACTTTGGGAACTCTAATCACTTGGATTAAGGGAGAAAAACATTATGACTTTGAATAAAATGCTCTGTGATAGACTGACCACTCTGTCACTCATATTTCCCTGCAAGCCCTGTGGGGAAGTGATTTGCCCCATCTGATGACTGCCTTCTTTGATGGCTATTTTCTCCAGCTTAGGACCTTGATTACACTTTTAGGAAAAAGGGGTAAGAATCCCACATAATACCTGTTTTCTTTGCATTGTTATGTGTTTCTTCTTCTTTCAGATTTACATTAAGGAAGAGTGATTTGTTCCTTAATTTGGTGGCGACAAGGAAGAAAATTTCACCTTATATTTTAAATGATTGTGATGGTTCATTTTATTATCAACATGGAGGGTGTTTTTTTAATGAATTTAATATTTAAATTTGTGAAATTCAGGTAAAGCAGATTGCCCCCCTGTAAAAGGGTGGTCCTCATCCAATAGAACAAAATGTAAGTGGCCCTGAGCAAGAGAAAATTCTCCAGCAGTCTGCCTCAGACTTCATCTACATCATCAGGGGCTTTTGAGCCTCCATTAGTCAGCATTTAAACTAAATTATACTATCAACTCTCCTAGGTCTCTACAGCAGAGACCCACTCTGCTATCCCCACTCTGCAGATTTTGTACTTTCCAGCCTCTATAATCTATAATCATATATGTGTGTCTGTCTATCTATCTATCATTCTATCTATCAGTTCTATTTCTCTAGAGAATCCTGGCTAATATAATATTTTTTTTAAAAGGAGCTCAACTATATTGCATTTTATAGTCATTAAAATATACAATGGATCTAAATTAATTTTTCAGAATAAAATTACTTTCCACTTCCAAAGTATTCTATAATAGAGTGCTGAAATTCTAATTAGTGCTTCTCTTTAATTGGCAAGGGTGTCAGGGCATAAGTTCAATTTCTGTGTGTGCCTTTCACACACAATAACCTTAGACATCTAGTCCTCTTTATGAAACATACACATATGTGTATACATACATATTCCATATACATGTATTGGCTGATAGGCCAATACAAGCATAAAAAATTATAATAGGGATGCATAACAAAGCCCTCAGGAATTTTTCTGCATTCACAAAAGCATAGTAGGAGAAGTTGTAGTTCTTTAGGAATCTGCATGAGCCAAGGTATATTAAAGTGTTTATTTTAGGTTTAAGAAATATAAATCCAAATTAGTATGTGTTGTGAATTGGCTTGTGCCCCTCAAAAAGTTGCTCAAGTTCTAATTCTGATATCTGTGAATGTCACCTTTTTTTCAAAATAGAGTCTCTGTGGGTATAATAAAATTAAGACAAAGTCATCCTGCGTTGAGATGAGCTCTACAAATATCTTCATAAAAAGAGGGAATTTTGGACACAGAAATAGAGGAGAATGCCATATGGAGACACTTAAAGACATAGAGAGGAAAACCATGTAAAAGTGAAGACAGAGATTAGACTGGTGCGTTTACAAGTCAGGGAACAACAAATATTATCAATAACCACCAGAAGCTAAAAAGAGACAATCAAGGATTCTCCCCTACGACCTTCAGAGATAGCACGGCCCTACTAACACTTTGATTTTGGACTCCTAGCCTCCAGAATGCTTCGAGGATACATTTCTATCATTTAAAACCACACAGTATGTGGTTATTTGTTGTTACAGCCCTAGGAAACTAATACAGCATGTGTTTAAGGAAAAAGAAAAAAAAAAAGATGACCAAGATTTTGCTATGTGGGGAGCAGGTGAATGTAATGGGAATGTTTAGTCTAGAAAGAATAACTGAAGAAAACATGACAACTCTTCATCTCAAATTTAGAAAGAAGGACCATGCATACTCTAATGGTGTCAATAAGTAGAATAAGGATCAAAAGAAAGATTATAGTCCAGTACTAGAACTTATGAATATTTAAGATAGAGAATCTGAAATAACTCTTTCTTAGTGGAAACAAATTTATAATCATGTGAACTTAGTAAGAATACTTAGTAAGCTGATTGCTTTTATCACTTACCAATATGCCAAGGTCATCTTTGCAAATTAACACATGTAGATTTACCTTTTTTTATTTTTCATTTAACAAGCACCTCATTGAAGAACATTTAGGTTGTTTACATGCTTTTGCCATCAGAAACAATGTTGCAATGAATATTCTCAAGATATCCTTGTATATTATTTTTACAAGTGAGATTCCTAATTGATAGCATTTTCAAATAGATACTGCCAAATTATGTCTCAGCTTTTTTTGTTTGTTTGTTTGAATTAAAACCACCTCAAGCCATCTGATGTCAGGTTAGCAAGAAGTCTATTATTTTCCCTCTGGGGCCCCTCCCTTGTCGTAAATTGCCCAAGATCCCATAAGTTCTTCTAAAACCGAGACCATGTCAGCTTCCAGAGAGAGAGCTAGAAGATCTGGTCAAGCCATTGGTTTAACCTATTTTTGACTATCTTTTCTCTCACTGCTACCATTTGTTACCAATGCTGAAAACAAGTTCCCATGCAATGTGATATGTTCCTGTTCATTGCTGCATTCATCTATTTACTGCTGAGATGACCCTGATGTGCACAGTGTTTCTTCTGGAATATGATTCCTGGAGGATGTATGGCCAAGAGTGCACTAAGCCTAAGCTCTTGGGGATACCATTATTTACGCTGCACTTAGGGTGATAGTTGTTGTTCCCACAAAACCTGTCCTCTAAGCTAGTGTGACTGAGTGGGATGGATTTCCCACCTCTGCTATGGACCTCTTCCTGTGCCTCATCTACCCTCTTCCTCACCTCTCCCCCAAAATTTCCTTCACCCTCTGAAATTTGACAAATTTAAAGTAGACTAACCAAAAACTTAGGAAACAAATATCTAAAATCAGGAATGAAAGAAGGGAAATTACTACCAAACTTAGAGGGAAAAAAATTATAGGTGATACTTACAGCAAAATGATGCCAACAAACGTGGTAGATTAGATGGCAAATTCATAGAAAGATATGAAATACAAAAGCTGACTCAATAAGAAATATAAAATAAGAGTGCACCTGTAACAAGGAAAACAATTGAATTGGAATTTTAAAGCTATACTAGAAAATTCCAAGCCCAGTTGACTTCAGTGTAAATATATCAAACTTTTCATTAAGAAGCAGTATCAGGGGCATCTGAGTGGCTAAGTCAGTGAAGCATCAGACTTATTGTTTTGGCTCAGGTCATGATTTCAGGGTCATGGGATAGAGCTCCATGTTGAAGGAGTCTGCTTAGGATTCTCTCTCTCCCTCTGCTCCCCCAACTCTTGCTCACTGGCAAGCTCTCTGAAGATAAATAAATAAAATCTTTAGTAGAAGTATCATTCTTCACAAACACTTCCAAAAAAAAAAAAAAAAAAGGAACACCTTACAACTCTTTTTTTTTTTTTAAGATTTTTTAAGATTTTATTTATTTTATCTGTCAGAGAGAGTGAGCACAGGCAGAGGCAGAGGGAGAAGCAGGCTCCCTGCTGAGCAAGGAGCCTGACGTGGGACTCAATCCCAGGATGCCGGGATCATGACCTGAGCCGAAGGCAGCTGCTTAACCAACTGAGCCACCCAGGCGTCCCCCTTACAACTCTTTTTGTGAGGCTAGTATCACTTTGAGCAGATAAAAGATTTTTTAAAATGTCTAATATATCATGAATACAGATGCAAAATCTTCAGTAAAATACTAGCAAACAGAATCCAGCAACATATGAAAGGGATTATGTGCTATGAATAAAAATAATTTATCCTAGGAATGCAAGGATGAGTTTATATTAAAATATCAATTAGTGGAGTGTACCCTATCAATGAATACAGGACAAAAACCATATGATCATCCCAATAGATACAGAATAAACATCTGATAAAATTCAATCCACTCATGAAAAACAGTGAACAAGTTAGAAGTACAATACTATCATAAAGTGTCAAAGAGCTTAATTTAGAAATAGCCTGAATATTCATTTCTCCAAAGAAGATACACAAGTCCTCAAAGTGCAGGAGAAGATGTACAAATCATTAGACATCAGGGTATGCAAATCAATGAGGTTTATTTCTTACCCACTAGCACAGCTAGAATTTATTATTTATTTATCTATTTATTTTTTTAAAGATTTTTATTTATTTATTTGAGACAAAGAGAGCAAAGGGAGAGTGAAAGGGAGGAGCAGACTCCCCACTGAGCAGAGAGCCTGACATGGGGCTCGATTCCATGGCCCTGAGATCATGACCTGAGGTGAAGGCTGACTCTTAACCAACTGAGCCACCCAGGCACCCCAAGGATGGCTAGAATTTAAAAGCTAAACAATAGTAAATATTGTTGAGGATATGGTGAAACTGGAAACCTAATGCGTTACTGGTGGAACAGAAAATGGTACAGTATAGTTATTTACATATAAATAATTTGTCAGTTCCTCAAATATCTAAACATAGAGTTGTGATATGACCCAGCAAATGCACTCCAGGAATATCCCTAAGATTAATGAAACATATGTCCACACAAGAACGTGTACAGGATTGTCAGGGCAGAATTATTCACAGTACCCACAAAATGGAAATAATCCAAATGTTTATCAACTGGTGAGTGGACAAATTCAATAATTTGTATTTAGTACCTATTTAATATATTTGATAATCATGACACATATAACGTTTTAATATATTGTAGAATGGGATATTACTCAGAAATAAAAAAAGAATGAATTATTGTCAGATGCTAAAGCATGTATAAATCTGGAAAATATTATACCAAATAAAGAAAGACCTTAGTAATAAAGCCCATATTTTTGTATGAATCTATTTATAGAATAAGTACAGAATAAACATATCTATACACACAGATTAGTGGTGGTAAGGAGTTACTGCTATTGTGTATAAGACTTCTTTTCAGTGTGAAGAAAATGTTCTACACTTGATCGTGGTGATGGTTACACAACTCAGAATATGAAAAAAAATCAATGAATTGTATGCCATGTTAATTATATATGAGTGAAAATGCTATATAAAAAATAAAAATGAGAGAAAAAGATAGTTTTCTAAAAAAATATTTTGATTGTAGGACCCAATGAAACATACTCTCAATTAAACTAAATAATTTGGTAGGGAAAATTCTAGTACACTTCCTAGTATAGAAACATTCCCATAAATTGGAATAAAAAATTCAGAAATAAAAAGTGGGGAGGAAGTTTATTAAGCGATTCATCTTGGACAGATTGAACTGGAAGGAGCACAAGATAATTTTAAAAAGTGAGAGAGAAATAGGTGGGGGGGTGGGCAGAGAAAAGGTAAAGTTGCCTGAAGAATGAAGCAAGAGAGATACAGAAACTTCAAGAATTCTAGAATATAATCCTAGAATATAGATATATATAGAATATATAGAATATATAGAATATATATATAGAATATATATATATATATATATATATAGAATATAGATAGTAGGTGATGGGGAATAGTTTAATATGAAACTAAAGTAGCACTATGGGGTCTCATAGACCATGTTAAAGACATTGATGGATTTTAAGAATAGGATGGATGTGATCATAGTTTCATTTAAGATCATTTTGGCTACAAGTGAAGGATAGATTAGGTCATGAAACTGAAAGTAGATCAATTAGAAGGCTGCTATAATAATACACGAGAGATTATGGTGGCTTGGAGTAGGATATTGCAGTGGAGCTGGAAAGAATAATAAACAATCAAGATATGCTGTGGAGTTGAATCAGAGATCTTGGATGACAAGTTGGACAAAACTAATAAGAAATAGGAAGAAATATGACATGATTCATAGGTTTCAGTGTTGTCAACAGACAAAAAGTGGACCAAATAAACTTGAAAAAGAACATGCATAGAGGAACAAATTTAGAATTTAAGACTGAAGATTTCATTCAGATCTCCACTCTGAGTTTAAAATACCTGTCAGAAATTTAAGCAGGAATTACCCAGGACCTTGGACCAAAGTGTTGTCCAAAAGCATCAGGATCACTTGTGGGTGTGTTAGAAAAGTAGACTCTACACACATTCCAGTATTACTGAGTCAGAATCTGCATTTTTAGGAAGATTTCCTGGTGATTTGTATGCACATTAAAGTTTAAGAGGTATTGCTCTAATAGGATGTTGGACGTATGGGTCCAGAGTTCAGCAGGAGAGTTGGAGTTGAAGACACGGAAATCAATATCATATTATCACAAATAAAACAACAACTAATAATAAAATTGTATATATCTTCAGAGAATGAAAAGTTGACCCTCCATTCCATTATGGTATAATGACCGATTGCATATAATGCTGATCATTCTTAAATTCAATATTTATAACCTTTGGTTGCTACTAAAAACTATAAAGTCATAAAAAGTAAATTTCATCAGAAGTATAATTCTGTTTTCTTGATTATTGTTTCTCCCCACAGTATGTGACACACTATATCTAAGCTTGCTTTGCTACTGTAACTACACAATGACAATTCAATAGTATTCTTTAGTAGAAAGAAAAAAATATGTATAGATACAGATATATTTCCTAGATTTTTAAAATCTTCACCATCAAACAATTTAAGCTAGTGCACCTAAAAATTTCATCTCCTGTAAATCTGATTTAGCACAAATTTACACCTGGAAGATAATTGACACAGAAAGTCAATGTTTAGAAAATTGGTAAATTTTAGAAGGATAACTTTTCTATAGGACCGATTTATTCTTTTCTAAAAATAATTTACTCCAGTGTGGTTTCACCCCTATATAGCCAATTTGTCAACCAAGACCTCATACCAGGCAGACACACTCAAAAAGCTGTGTCTAAACTTGTCTGCATTGTATTTTCCAGCTTGATTCCAACATTTCAACCCAGGACTCTCGCTCTGCCCTGAACAGTGTGAGTGCATTTAATTACAATCTGACATGTGTATTTGAGAGAAACAAAAGGCTGTGAACCAAGGGTGATGATTAACTGTTCTACTGGATAATTGCTTAAACTACTACTTATATTATGCTGCATTATCTCTTTTGAACAAAGTGATTATTGGCCTTTTGTATAGCGATTATCTGAAGTAAGTGCAATCTTGCTGTTTTAAGTGTTGTCAGAGTTTATGTTTAATGCACTTCCATTACAATGAGAAGTACAACTTTGGGTATTCTTTCTATATTTGAGAACCTTCCTGGATCAGTCTCTTGCAGTATTGATTCTCTACTTGGAATATGCAACCTCTTCTGGTATTCTGGAGGAAGGGAATTCAAGACATAATGATACATTTTTCAGGAAGAAGATACACACATACATTTTGTACGCATAGCCACAGATGGCAAACACCACGAATATTATGATCTAGACACACACACAAGAATACCAACAAAATGGTAGCTTCTGAAAAGCTCTGAGACCAAAACTGATGTTCAAAAAAAGAAAAAGAAAAAAAGATGTTTACTTTTTACCTGGACAGTACTTAGAAACCACAGATTTCATTCACTTTTGTAAATATGAGTAGTCATAGGTGGTTATCATGATGGACAACTACCTTTGGTATTAGAAAAAAAATTTAAAATCCTATCCTTTCAAAATTTTAATGTGTTTAGGTGATTATCTGCCTATAAACTGTATCGCTCTCCAAAAACTTCTCGTCTTTCAAGTGTATGCTTTCTCAGAAGGAAACTTTCATGATCCTAATTGATTCAATTGATTTTAGTCTACTAAAAGATTTTGCATAATTTTAGTCAAGAGATTTTGCATAATTTCAAGAACGGTCTCTAATGAGATCAGAGAACGTATTATTTTAATGTTTTCCTTGAAGTGTAGTTGGTATACAATAATCTGCACATATATAAAATGAATGACTTAGAAGATGGCGGAGAAGTAGCAGGCTGAGATGACATCAGGCAGCAGGAGATCAGCTTGATAGCCTATCAAACCATTCCGAACACCTACGAATCCAACAGGAGATCGAAGAGAAGAGAAACAACAATTCCAGAAACAGAAAATCGACAACATTCTAAAAGGTAGGACAGGCAGAGAAGTGAATCCAACGCGATGGGAAAATAGACCCCAGTGGGAGGGGCCCACTGCTGGCAAGCGGCAGAGCACAAAATCAGGACTTTTAAAAGTCTGCTCCATGGAGGAACATCGCTCCAGAGGCTAAACTGGGGTGAAGACCTCACGGGGACAGCATGGACTCAGGTCCCCCGGGGTCACAGAAGGATCGGGGTGTCTGAGTGTCGCAGAGCACACAGGTATTAGAGCGGGGAAGCCGGATGCAGAGACAGAGCCAAGGTTTCCTAGACCCATGGTCTGTGACACAGGCGAGTGCTCTGTGACACGGGCTGGTGCTCTGTGCGAGGGGTCCCCATAAGATCTGGGGAGACTCCGACCCGGGAGAGCTCAGGGATCTATGGGGTTAAGAGACTCCAGGTGGGACTCTGCCAGAGACAGAGATGCTTGGTCACAGGCTGGGTGAACTCGGAGCGCTCCCAGAAGCCAGTGAGATGGGACTGATTACGCACGATTTTCTCCAAGCACGGCAGGAGGCTGGGGAGATGGGAGTGATTAAATGCTTTTCTCTGAAGGCGCCTGAAGACTGGGGCCCCTAGCTCTCAGCTCCTCTGAACCGGAGATTGGGAGGCCGCCATTTTCATTCCCGTCCTCTGGAACTCCACGGAAAGCCTTCGGGGAACAAAAGCTCCCGAAAGCGAACCTGAGAGGATTACATAGCCCGGCCCCTGGTAAGGGCGGTGCAATTCTGCCTGGGGCAGAGACACTTGAGAATCACTACAACAGGCCCCTTCCCCAGAAGATCAACAAGAAATCCAGCCAAGACCAAGTTCACTTAACAAGGAGAACAGCGGATTCTTATCTGGACAAAATGACAAGGCGGAAAAACTCATCACAAAAAAAAAAAAAGAACAGGAGGCAGGACGGAAGGCTACAGACCTAATCAACACAGACATTGGTAATATGTCAGATCTGGAATTCAGGACAACAATTCTCAAGGTTCTAGCTGGGCTCGAAAAAAGCATGGAAGATATTAGAGAAACCCTGTTAGGAGAAATAAAAGCCCTTTCTGGAGAAATAAAAGAACTAAAGTCTAATCAAGTTGAAATAAAAAAAGCTATTAATGAGGTGCAATCAAAAATGGAAGCTCTTACTCCTAGGATAAATGAGGCAGAAGAAAGAATTAGTGATATAGAAGACCAAATGACAGAGAATAAAGAAGCTGAGCAAAAGAGAGACAAACAACTACTGGACCACGAGGGGAGAATTC